>MJUU01038685.1:49089-67898 GCA_002080025.1 Modiolus philippinarum | reverse complement strand
CCTATAGTGTTCGGTTTTAAAAACAAAGTACGGAATACCAAGTTACAAGCTGATGCTATAGTAATGCAGCGCTGGAATGGATCGATCCCGTCTTGCACGTCGGTTGATGTCATCTCTATGAATAATTCTCGGAACTTGAGGCATGCTTTTCTCAATATGTCTACATCGGAACGGCAATAACTCAGCAGTTCTTGTTGTAAGTTGAACACAGAATTCCAGTTAACGTTGTACCATTCGAAGAAGGCGCTTCTGTCTTCGAGCTTCATCTTTTCTGGTTGATAATACTTCACATCTGGTAAGCGGTTTAGTACAGTTGATTGATTATCCTTGGTGTTGAACAGGTGAGGAAAATATCCTTTCTTAAGCTCATTCAGGCCAAACATTTTTGGAAGTTTGGATAAAGCCATCGGAAAAAGTTCATTGAGTCAATCATTCTAATGTTGCAGTCAGGTACGGTTACGGCCATATTCTTCGTCCCGTTCGGAATCACATCTGGTAATATTCCCTCGGTATACAAGTAGTTTAAGATTGGATAACTGTCGTATCCTTTAAAATTGTGACACAGGACGGTGGCTCCATTGTTTTGTCCAGAGAATAACCATTGGCAGAAGTGGTCGGTGGTTTCAGGTCCGGTAAATACTAGTTCGTGTTTTCCACATTCTTCACAGGACGTGTGTTCATCGATTCTGTTGTGCATACACTTCAAACATACTTTGTGTACCACAAAGAGGTTCGGCTGGTGTTCATGGGAACCACATTTAAAATGTTTACAGTTTGAACAATTACCGGTTTCGTCTAGATTGTATCCTTGGTCGCACTGGACAAGGTCGTCTTGGGTACACTCAAAATCAAAAAAAGATATAAGTCTGCTTTTTTCTGTTTCTTTTGTTCGTAGGCAGGTAGCATAAAACACTGATGTCTCGACGGATAGTAATCTTTACATATTTTACAGTAGACATTTCCACAGGTATGTTCTCCCATACGTTTATTCACGGTTTGTCCACAACTCTGACATTTATAATACGTAGTACACGTTGAGTTCCCCGCTGACGTCATCTGTTGGTGAAGATCGAAGCAACGTGTTCCTTTTAGGTATCTCCCGCATTCGTTACATGTTATCCATTCATCTTCTGATGGTTCGTGAATCTTACGACAGTGATGACACGGTTCATTACAGGCGTGTTCTTCTTTAGTGTTATACCCTTTGTCGCATTTTCTTCAGTAATAGACACGTGACAAAAAGGCAGGCATGCTGGTAATGACATCATAATGGTTATCGTGGTAAAACAGGTAGATCTTCTTTTCGGCTTCGGGTCCTTTGTATATAACAGTGTGGAAATGCTCTTTGGATACGACGTGAATTTGATACTCTGATAGAACTACTTGGAATCGTTTGACCTCTTCGATGCCACATTGTTGTAAAGGTACTCCCGCTTTAGCATGTAACTCTACTGCCATTTCTTCCTGGATGCGGCGACCTTGTCTGATAGAGTTCCATATTTCGTGTCCATCAATTATAGCCTTAGCCGTAACGATCGCCCTGGCACAACAAAGGTCGTCCTTGTTTTTAATCTGGATGATGGATGTTTTAGTAGCAAGAAACCTTTTGATATCGATATAATCGGTTTTCTTTTTTCCACGACCCACTGGCATACTGATGTGTGTGACTTCCATTTCGACACCTACGGCTAAGGTCAATTCTTCATTCGATTGAAGAACCCGTTCCACTTCGTCCAATAATAAATTACTGGACAGTTGGTCCACTTTCATAAAGGGCATGGCAATTGGAAAGTCCAGATCGGGTGCTTGTAGCGAAATTTGTACTAAATCATCTGGCTTTGTAAAAGCGGTTACTTTCTTGAGGATGGCGCTGAATATCTCGTGCAACATTTGTAGCACTTGCTGAAGGCTCTTAACGTTGAACTCCTTAAACTGAATTTCGTAGTGGGTAGCTGTTGTTTTAAATCTTGGTGCACTTTTCCGACCTTTTATTTTTAACTCGAACATGTCCTCTGGTTTTTGAGGCTTGGTACTGGCTCCTCCCACTTGATGTCTTTCCTGAGTGTGACGCTCTAAAGCAGTTGGTCTACAGAAGATTGCATGACATTCCATACATTTGTATCTGGGTTTGTCGTGGTTTTTCAGATGTGTTTCCAAGTTAGCTTTCCTCGTAAACCGCTTGGGACAAATGCTACAGGCAAAGGTCATATGGTCTCTAAACATTCTGTAGTGACTCAACAATTCTCTTCTGCTGTCAAAGGACTGGTGACAATATCCGCATGAATGCATCTGTAAAAAGATAATACACATAACTATATTACAACATTATATTTTATTGATTATTAATACATATTTCTATATTGCTACATTATATTTTTATTGATTATTATTTAATTCTGTATTATTTATTTCTATTTAATTTTGTATAATTGATTAATTCTTTATTATTGATTACTTATTTTGGCTCATTTCATAACTTAATCGGTCAATTAAACTATTAAAAAAAAAACCTTTATTTAAATTAATTATTTAAGTTCACTTACCTTTGTTCTGTTTATTTTCGCTGGGAACGTCTGTTCGATTCGGCTTTTAGTTGCAGAATGAGAAAGTTGCTCGATGCGTCTGATTTTATACAGGTAGACGCGTTGTTACGATGGTTTTGATTGGTCGGTTATTTTTGTTACGGGCTTTGTGATTGGTCGATTATTCTGTGTTCTGATTGGCTGTATTTATCTTAAAATCGGCGTCTGATTGGCTGAATTTCCTGTTATTTGATTGGTCCGTTCATTTCTCTATTGTTACGTTTCTTTTAATAGATCGAATATTCCAGAAGATTATGCAATCGATCGATGGTGTTAATTTAAAAGTGTACGGATCGATGATTCTATTGAATCATACTGACGCGATATAATAGGAGTGTTTTAATTTCTTTATGCTTCACATATTTTATGAATTGAATTAATAAGACTTTATTATGTGTTAGATATATTGATTTTCTAACGATGTTCATAAATTTTCTACAACGTCCAACACAATTGACGCATTTGTCGCTCATTTTACTTTCAATTCCCACAATTTACCTTTTTTTTAAATTTTTGAACTCTTATAACCTGTATATGGACTCCTCCTCTGACTGCTTAACTCCTGTAACCTCTCTATGGACTCCTCCTCTGACTCTTTAAGTCTTATTTCCTCTCAAATACTAGGTTTTTCTTACAAATATTCATTTTTCAACTCCCAAATATTCGTATTTGACTCCCATTTTTCCAAGATTCTTAATTCATTGTAATAACAACTCTCTATGTTTTATTAAAAATAACACTTCGATATATCAATCCGGGGTAACTCCGCGCCCCTTCAGCGATTGGTGAAGGTTTCAAGTCTCTATCTCTTACCGTTTGGAAGATAGGGGTACCCGAAAATACGGGAATGGCCCAAAATGCGATTTTTTCTAAGTCGAGTACTATAGACATGTTATATATGTATTTGGGGTAACTTTGACCATCTAAATCGATTGGTGACGTGAATTAAGTCATATCTCTTATATTTCGGGTGTTATGAGGGGTCCAAAATTTCGGAAAAGGCCCAAATTTCAATTTTTCCAAAGTCAAGTACTAAAGACATGTTATACATGTATTCGGGGTAACTTTGTCATTCTAAATCGAATAGTGACATTATTTAAGTCCTATCTCTAATATTTGGGATGTTATGATGGGACCAAAATTTCGTCAATGGCCCAAAATGCAAATTTTTCTAAGTCGAGTACTATAGACTTGTTATATATGTATTTGGGGTAACTTTGACCATGTAAATCGAATGATGACACTTCAGAGGTCGTATCTCTTATAGTATGGGTACTAAGAGGGGTCCAAAATTTTGACAGGGGATCAAACAGTGCATTTTACAAAATGTACTTAAATAGTTGTGTGATATATGTTTTATTGGTAGCTTTGTCATTCTTAACCCATTGAACACATTTACGAAGTCCCATCTCATATGATATGGCTGTTAGGGGGTCCCACCATTTTGACAGGGGCTCAATTATAGGTCAACCGACCATATAACAAGCTACAACGACTGAAGATCCCATTCTGCTTCTAACCTTCGAACTGAACAGACGTGTATAGAAGCGAAGCTTTAACATAGCAAGATTCAGCGTCCAGAAAATGAACAATGCAATGAAAACAGCAAGACTCTACAAGATGTCCAGAACTGCCCCTTATTGTCAGACTAAGAGAAGTAAACCACTGAGACGAATAAAAACAGCAAAACTCAATAAGATGTCCAGAACTGCCCCTTATTGTATGACTGAGAGAAGTCAATCACTGAGACGAAACTGCGGAATATGCCACCAAACCTTTAGTAGAAAAGATAATCTCCAACGACACATGAATACACATAAAATCAAGCCCAACAAGTTTCCTTGTGAAGAATGTGGACATATATACAGTAGAAAGTATAATTTACTACGCCATCAACGTACCTAGCATCAAAGCAGAGAAGACGCTCCAGTCCTACCTAAGATCATGAATGGTTTTACCATCACCTTGAAGATCGTACCTAACGAACCACTGAACAGCTCCTTTGAGACAGTACAAATCCCGACCAAAGAAGTTTCAGAAGAAATCAACATCCAGTTGAATGGACTTTAACTCCAAATACAATGTAAAGACTGCACGTGGATCTCCGACCAGTGCCTGTCTCATGACGGAGAAATAAACTATTAAACTGATAATGACTTTGTTATTCTTATTTGCCCTCGATTCATATGTGATTAAACCCTTCCTAATACAACGAAAGCCAGTACTTAAGCAAAAGTAACAATTCTGATGTGTGTGACTTCCATTTCGACACCTACGGCTAAGGTCAATTCTTCATTCGATTGAAGAGCCCGTTTCACTTCGTCCAATAATAAATTACTGGACAGTTGGTCCATTTTCATAAAGGGCATGGCAATTGGAAAGTCCAGATCGGATGCCAAAAACCAACAAACAGCAGAAATATCCCAAACCGCCCAGCAGCAGCAGCAGCAGCAATATTACTACACCACTCAGCAGCATCAGCAGCAGCAATCACCATCACCATCGAAACTTCACAATCACCACCACCACCACTGAAACCACACATCACCACCACCACCACTGAAACCACACATCACCACCACCACTGACACCAGACAATCATCACCACCACCACTCAATTCGCCGAAAAAGCACGAAAATATCAAGAAAATGTGAAATTTTAACCTAAAAACACAATTAAAACGAAAATTGTTACAAAATAAAAAGCAAAATACACATAAAATAATACAAAAAACGTAAAAGTAAAACATTTACGCCATTTTTAACTAAAACTTTTAAGAAATATTATAAAAAATTTAGCTGAAACAAATATTTGTACTAACACATTAAACACAAACAAAATATATTCACGAAAAACAAATAACAAAACAGATGTGATAAAAGTTGAATAATAATGAAAGTGAAATTAAAAAATACGTACAAAATGTGCAAAACATGTGAAATAAAACGAGTGTGTTAAATTTGAAAAATTGCAAAACAAAATAAACAAATCTTGATAAAATATGTACAAATTAGCAAAAACAGAACAAACAAAACATGTTAAGGTATCAACAAATCATATCGAAGTGTTATTTTAAATAAAACATAGAGAGTTGTTATTACAATGAATTAAGAATCTTGGAAAAATGGGAGTCAAATACGAATATTTGGGAGTTGAAAAATGAATATTTGTAAGAAAAACCTAGTATTTGAAAGGAAATAAGACTTAAAGAGTCAGAGGAGGAGTCCATAGAGAGGACACAGGAGTTAAGCAGTCAGAGGAGGAGTCCAT
This sequence comes from Modiolus philippinarum, assembly GCA_002080025.1. Taxonomy (NCBI): domain Eukaryota; kingdom Metazoa; phylum Mollusca; class Bivalvia; order Mytilida; family Modiolidae; genus Modiolus; species Modiolus philippinarum. Next base: position 62,045 of record MJUU01038685.1, on the reverse strand, counting down.
ATACAGGTTATAAGAGTTAAAAAATTAAAAAAAAAGGTAAATTGTGGGAATTGAAAGTAAAATGAGCGACAAATGCGTCAATTGTGTTGGACGTTGTAGAAAATTTATGAACATCGTTAGAAAATCAATATATCTAACACTTAATAAAGTCTTATTAATTCAATTCATAAAATATGTGAAGCATAAAGAAATTAAAACACTCCTATTATATCGCGTCAGTATGATTCAATAGAATCATCGATCCGTACACTTTTAAATTAACACCATCGATCGATTGCATAATCTTCTGGAATATTCGATCTATTAAAAGAAACGTAACAATAGAGAAATGAACCGACCAATCAAATTACAGGAAATTCAGTCAATCGAACGCCGACTTTAAGATAAATACAGCCAATCAGAACAATCAGAATAATCGACCAATCACAAAGCCCGTAACAAAAATAACCGACCAATCAAAACCATCGTAACAACGCGTCTACATGTATAAAATCAGACGCATCGAGCAACTTTCTCATTCTGCAGCTAACAGCCGAATTGAACAGACGTTCCCTGCGAAAATAAACAGAACAAAGGTAAGTGAACTTAAATAATTAATTTATATAAAGGTTTTTTTTAAATAGTTTAATTGACCGATTAAGTTATGAAATGAGTCAAAATAAGTAATCAATGATTAAGAATTAATCAATTATACAAAATTAAATAGAAATAAATAATACAGAATTAAATAATAATCAATAAAAATATAATGTAGCAATATAGAAATATGTATTAATAATCAATAAAATATAATGTTGTAATATAGTTATGTGTATTATCTTTTTACAGATGCATTCATGCGGATATTGTCACCAGTCCTATAACAGCAGAAGAGAATTGTTGAGTCACTATAGAATGTTTAGAGACCATATGACCTTTGCCTGTAGCATTTGTCCCAAGCGGTTTACGAGGAAAGCTAACTTGGAAACACATCTGAAAAACCACGACAAACCAAGATATAAATGTATGGAATGTCATGCAATCTTCTGTAGACCAACTGCTTTAGAGCGTCACACTTAGGAAAGACATCAAGTGGGAGGAGCCAGTACCAAGCCTCAAAAACCAGAAGACATGTTCGAGTTAAAAATAAAAGGTCGGAAAAGTGCACCAAGATTTAAAACAACAGCTACCCACTACGAAATTCAGTTTAAGGAGTTCAACGTTAAGAGACTTCAGCAAGTGCTACAAATGTTGCACGAGATATTCAGCGCCATCCTCAAGAAAGTAACCGCTTTTACAAAGCCAGATGATTTAGTACAAATTTCGCTACAAGCACCCGATCTGGACTTTCCAATTGCCATGCTCTTTATGAAAGTGGACCAACTGTCCAGTAATTTATTATTGGACGAAGTGGAACGGGTTCTTCAATCGAATGAAGAATTGACCTTAGCCGTAGGTGTCGAAATGGAAGTCACACACATCAGTATGCCAGTGGGTCGTGGAAAAAAGAATACCGATTATATCGATATCAAAAGGTTTCTTGCTACTAAAACATCCATCATCCAGATTAAAAACAAGGACGACCTTTGTTGTGCCAGAGCGATCGTTACGGCTAGGGCTAAAATTGATGGACACGAAAAATGGAACTCTATCAGACAAGGTCGTCGCATCCAGGAAGAAATGGCAGTAGAGTTACATGCTTAAGCGGGAGTACCTTTACAACAATGTGGCATCGAAGAGGTCAAACGATTCCAAGTAGTTCTACCAGAGTATCAAATTCACGTCGTATCCAAAGAGCATTTCCACACTGTTATACACAAAGGACCCGAAGCCGCAAAGAAGATCTACCTGTTTTACCACGATAACCATTATGATGTCATTACCAGCATGCCTGCCTTTTTGTCACGTGTCTATTACTGTAGAAAATGCGACAAAGGGTATAACACTAAAGAAGAACACGCCTGTAATGAACCGTGTCATCACTGTCGTAAGATTCACGAACCATCAGAAGATGAATGGATACCATGTAGCGAATGCGGGAGATACCTAAAAGGAACACGTTGCTTCGATCTTCACCAACAGATGATGTCAGCGGGGAACTCAACGTGTACTTCGTATTATAAATGTCAGAGTTGTGGACAAACCGTGAATAAACGTATGGGAGAACATACCTGTGGAAATGTCTACTGTAAAATATGTAAAGATTACTATCCATCGGGACATCAGTGTTTTATGCTACCTGCCTACGAACAAAAGAAACAGAAAAAGCAGACTTATATCTTTTTTTATTTTGAGTGTACCCAAGACGACCTTGTCCAGTGCGACCAAGGATACAATCCAGACGAAACCGGTAATTGTTCAGACTGTAAACATTTTAAATGTGGTTCCCATGAACACCAGCCGAACCTCTGTGTGGTACACAAAGTATGTTTGAAGTGTATGTAAAACAGAATCGATGAACACACGTCCTGTGAAGAATGTGGGAAACACGAACTAGTATTTACCGGACCTGAAACCACCGACCACTTCTGCCAATGGTTATTCTCTGGAAAAAAACAATGGAGCCACCGTCCTGTGTCACAATTTTAAAGGATACGACAGTTATCCAATCTTAAACTACTTGTATACCGAGGGAATATTACCAGATGTGATTCCGAACGGGACGAAGAATATGGCCGTAACCGTACCTGACTGCAACATTAGAATGATTGACTCAATGAACTTTTTTCCGATGGCTTTATCCAAACTACCAAAAATGTTTGGCCTGAATGAGCTTAAGAAAGGATATTTTCCTCACCTGTTCAACACCAAGGATAATCAATCAACTGTACTAAACCGCTTACCAGATGTGAAGTATTATCAACCAGAAAAGATGAAGCTCGAAGACAGAAGCGCCTTCTTCGAATGGTACAACGTTAACTGGAATTCTGTGTTCAACTTACAACAAGAACTGCTGAGATATTGCCGTTCCGATGTAGACATATTGAGAAAAGCATGCCTCAAGTTCCGAGAATTATTCATAGAGATAACATCAACCGACGTGCAAGACGGGATCGATCCATTCCAGCACTGCATTACTATAGCATCAGCTTGTAACTTGGTATTCCGTACTTTGTTTTTAAAACCGAACACTATAGGCATCATACCCGCTCTGGGATATCGACCCCAAGAGAACACTCAATCAAAGCGATGAAATGGCTACAATATTTATCTGAAGTGCACGGATTTCGGATACAACACGCTCGTAATGGTGGTGAAAAATGTATCGGTACGTACAAAGTCGATGGATATCACGAGAATAAAGTGTTTGAATACAACGGTTGTTTCTGGCATGGGTGTCTACGATGTTACAGTGCCTCGACCGTCAATCCAGTCAACAATATGACGATGAGTGAATGACATCAAAGAACGTTGGAGAAGAAAAAATACCTAGAAGACCAAGGCTATACCTAAGTCGGTGTATGGGAGTGTGATTTCGATAGAGAAATACAGAGTGATCCGAACATACAGAGCTTTATAAACACCCTCCAAAATGTTTACCCATTGGAACCCCGAGATGCCTTTTACGAAGGACGTACAGAAGCATTTACTATGTACAAAGAAGAAACTGACGATGAAAACATTGATTACTATGAGGTCACTTCACTGTACCCATACATCAACAAGACCGAAAAAATACCAGTGGGACAACCGCACATCATCACGGAGAATTTCAAAGATATACAACAATACGAAGGACTCATCAAATGCAAAGTACTTCCACCGAGAGGACTCTACATCCCAGTTCTCCCTGCAAAAATAAACAACAAACTATTATCCACGTTATGTAAAGCCTGTGCCGAATCCAGTCAACAAACGCCGTGTCAACACGCAGACGAGGAAAGGGCTTTGACAGGAACCTGGGTCACCGATGAACTAAAGAAAGCGTTGGAGAAAGGATATCAGATAGACAGAATCTATGAAGTCTGGCACTTTGACACGGAACAATACGATCAAACGACCAAGACAGGAGGGCTCTTTACCGAATACGTCAACACTTTCCTAAAAATGAAGCAGGAAGCCAGTGGGTGGCCAGAATAGTGTAAAACTGAAGAAGACAAACATAACTACATCAAAGACTATCACGACTTCTCGAGTACGGTAAAATAAAGAAGAACCCGGGATTACGAGCTTAAGCGAAATTGATGTTAAACAGCTTCTGGGGAAAATTCGGTCAAAGATGCAATATGTCACAGATAAAATACTATTCCGAACCAAGCGATTTTGTCGATTTGCTGACCAGTGACCAAATCATTCTGATCGGTATTAACTTCGTAAGTGATACGATGATTGGAGGAAGATATCGATACAATGAAGAATTCGTGGAAGACTCTGGACGAACCAACGTTGTCATTGCTGCTTACACAACCACCCAAGCGAGACTCAAACTGTACAGTTATTTAGAGAACCTGGACAACCGCACAATCTACGCAGATACAGACTCAGTAGTGTTCACCTCGCAGCCCGGGGATTGGAAACCAGTACTAGGAGACTACTTAGGAGAACTAACAGATGAGATAGTTGGAAATAGAATTACAGAGTTCGTGACTGGAGGACCGAAGAACTATGCCTACAGATTTGCCACACCCGACAATAATGGAACCGAAACTGCATGTAAAGTGAAGGGAATAACACTGAACTACAAAAATGCCCTCATTATTAACTTCAATACGATTAAAGATATGGTGATAAACAACAGAAACGGTGTGAAGACAGTGAGTGATAATTTCCGGATCATACGAGATAATATGAAACTACTGTCCGTATATCAAGATAAAGACTATAGAATCGTATTTGACAAAAGAGTGGCCATGGACGATTATAGCACGAGGCCGTATGGATTTTAAATAGCAAAGGCTTCATGTGGATGGCTCTCCGACCCATGACTGCTTTATGACGGGGAAAATAAAATATGTATTTATGTAAATTAGTGTATTATTTATTGCCTAATTGAATGAAAAGTATATAGATACAGGAAACAATAAAAGGAAATGCACCACAAATCAACAATGATACAGAACGAAATAAAACAATAAACAGATGCAAAAGCTGGGGTAACTTTAGGACAAAACAAAACATGGACTCCAAAGTACACAAAACAAAGAGGAGATAACTGAGACAAAAGACAAAGTGTAAAAGGGTATCACAAAAAATAAATCGATACCAACGCAATGGTTGGGTTAAGGTTATAAGTTAAACACAAGTACAGAAAAAAAATTTAGTACTGGACAAAAAAAATATCAGAGTGATAAAGTACATACACAAAGAATAAAACTTCTATTCGCAATGGTTATTCAAGCAACACGAGAGAAGGCATCAAAATAGAATAAAAAACAATAGAAAGAGGTTAGGGTTAGAATACTGAACCCAGTCACCCCACCCCAACCGTCACACCACTCTTACACCATCGTTACGCTCACGGTGCTCTACGTTCTTGACGCTTGGAAGTAGGGATCATGACCATATAAGGAAAAATGGGCGTGGTTAATTAGCTCATTTGCATAATCGGGGGTAATTTAGGAATTTTAACATTATCTCTATGGGAGGATAGGTGGTCTAGGGTAACCCGGTACACTACTTCGGTCAAGTTTGGTTCTAATTGGCTCAGCAGTTTTATAAATGAAGATCTTTGAATGTGTTTTCCCATAGAGGTCAATGCTAAAACTATGTTCCCTGCTGGTGGCCATCACAGATAAAGCAAGGACCTGAAGAACAACTTTTTTTGCAGGGGACCACCTAAAGACTACTTTTGACAAGTTCAGTTCCAATCTAAGGACTTTTGTGGCCATGTTTCGTTTCAGTTGGTCCAGTAGTTTTCAGAGAAGATCTTTGAATGAAAAGTTTACGCAAGACAGACAACAGACGGACCATGGATGAAAAAATGATGCCAGAAGCTCACCCTGGCCAGGTGAGCTAAAAAGAATCAATAAACAAATTTTAAGAAAGAAAATAAAGATACAATTATTACTTCTTAAAGACAAGAAAATTCAAAGTAAGGAAAAAAAATCCAGAAAACAAAACAAGAGGTTCTCAAGAGCCTGTATCACTCGTCTGGATTTCGACTTACATAGACGGTCAATGCTAAAAAGGCCAAAGCTAAACTTTGATTCTGATATACCCAGTATTTTTAGGGGAGAGCATCGAGAAAAGTGTTTCATTGGGTCCAACTTTACACTACATGTACGTTTTAAGCTAACAGCCATCCCGGATAAAAGTGTGAACCTGAAAAACACTCTCTTTTTTGCAGGAGACCACCTTAAGGCATACCTGTCAACTCTCCCGATTTAGTTAAGGAGTACAAGTGCAAGAAATTTTGTAATTAGAATTAAAATGGTGACCTTCTGTTTTGGAGAGCACTGCTAATGGAACAACTTGAACGAAAAATATTGAAAATTCTTTGAGATTTAAGACGTAAAACTTTTGGCGGGAAACAGTTCTCTCTCTAGTTTTCCTTCAATTTGCATAAGATGTTTATAGGCCTTTACATATATGAAAATATAATTGGAATTTTGATTAAATTTTGTACATTGTCTATTTTATTCATTTAAAAGTGACCTGTGACCAACAAAATATGGTCCATGTGCCAAAAATTTTAACCCTGTTTAAATGGATAAAACCTGAGGATATCAAATGCTTCTGATATCTGACACTCATACTCCCTTAAGAATAAAAAGATTATTGTGAACAATTTAGTTCCAATTTCTTAATTAGTTTTAGAGTTCTTTGAAAGCATTTCCAAAGGGACAATGCTAAACTTTGATCAAACTGGGGGCAATTTCAGATATGACATTGACCACACAAGTACTAGTGTGGCCATGTTTGGTGCCATTTCATATAAGATCTTTGAATGTGTTTACCCATAGGGTACAATGTTTATGATCTTTGTTGCAGGGGACCATCTGGGGACTTTGCTGCAAAGTTTTGTTCCAACCAGCTCAACAGTTTCAGAGGAGATCTTTAATTCCTTTTTTCATCAGGTCCAATCTTAAACTATGTTTCCTACTGTCAGCCTTCTTTGCTCTTGGAAACACCTTTTTGCAGGGGACAACCTTAAGAGTTTTGTGGCCAACATTGGATTAAACTGCCTCAGTAGTTTAGAAAGTGAAGATCTTTGAATGTGTTTTCCCAATAGGTCTAATGATAAAACTATGTTTCATGCTAGTGGCAATCTTTGATATAGCACTGACCTGAATTGCAGGGAACCAGCCTAGGACTATTGAGGCCAAGTTTTGTTCCAATTTAGTCAGCAGTTTGAGAGTAGAAGATCTTTGAGTGTTTTTTTTTTTTTATTTCATATGAGGTCCAATATTAACAAGAGCTGTCGCCCAATGGCAGCCAAAGATACCCCCCGCTCATTGAACCCTGAATCGATATGGTAAGTACAAAATTAAGTTGGTGTGGACACAATACAGGTGCGGACACAGTACAAGTGTGGACACAATGATATAATCTTCAAGAAAAAACTTTTCTCAAGGGTTCCAATGAAAACACTCTGTCTAAATCAGACAAATATAAAATTCACCCTTTTCAGCCTATTTGACATTTTACACATCTACAAGTAGTGTTCTTCCTTTGTCTAAAGTTTCATCAAAAACCTTCAAGTGGATTAAGAGGAGTTTTGCGTAAGAGGTAACCCATACATAGGGAATCAATGAAAACTCAAAGTTGAATTATCTCCCCTTCCAGGTTTCTGGCAATAATTATATTCCTTCATGCACATCTCCATATAGTGTTCTTACTTTGTGTAAAGTTTCATTAAATTCTTCCAAGTGGTTTAAGAGGAGTTGCGATTACGAGGCAACCCATACATGGGGAATCAACGAATAGTCAAAGTCCAATTATCTCCCCTTCCTGGTTTCGGACAATAATTATATTTCTTCATGCACATCTCCATATAGTGTCCTTCCTTTGTGTAAAGTTTCGTCAAAATCCTTCAAGTGGTTTAAGAGGAGTTGCGCTTACGAGAAGTGTGGACAGACGGACAGACAGACAGACGGACGGACAGACAGACAGGGTGATTCCTATATACCCCCCCAAACTTTGTTTGCGGGGGGTATAAAAAGATGATGTAAGACGACTGATAGTATATTACTGTGTGTGGATTCTGTTTAGAAAAGGTGGCACAACAATGTTCCCTGCTAGCAGCCATCTTGGCTATAGTACGGACCTGAAAAGCACCTTTTTGTGCAGGGAACCATAAAAAAAACTATTATGGCCAAGTTTTGTTCCCATTGGCTCAGCTGTCTGAGAGAAGAACATCTTTGAATAGGTTTTCACATTGGGTCCAATGTTAAAACTCTGTTCCCTGGTGGTAGCCATCTTGGGTAAACTGCAAACCTGAAAACCTTTTTTGCAAGGGACTCCCGGAGAATAGTATGGCCAAGTTTGGTTCCAATTTATCCAGTGGTTACCAAGCAGATCTTTGAATAAAAAGTTTCTACAGACGGACGGACAGTGACGTTCACAATGTGTCGGCAAAATCCTACACTGGCTATAGTCAGGTGAGCAAAAAATGTGTACTAATGACTATAATTGGTCGTTGATTTGTAACTGTACATATTTTTGCTCATCTGGCTACAGCCAGGTTGGGCTTATGCCATCACTTTTGCAATTCTGCTGTAAATTTTGGAGAAAATGACTATAAATGAGCAAAATAATTTAGAATCTAGGATATTTTATGGCCTAAATGGCAATATTCAAATGATCTATTAGTATACATATTTTAATCATGATAGCAAATGCCCTTCATGATGAATTCCTTAAACCTGAACATTGACCTCATCATGGCAGACACAGATATGCACACACTGAAAAACATAGGTAATTAAGGATTACAAAGTTTGCCTCATTATGGCACATTGTCACAGCAACCTAATTTTGCCTGGACGTTGATCTACCATATGAAAGGTTACATGATCCTACTATGTATAGTGACAGAGACCTGAACCTGTCCACAACTTGAGTGTAAATCAATCAAGCGGAAATTAAAGAACCTTAGTGAGCAAGCTCACATATCCCACGCCTCCGCATATCAGAAAATCCTGCATTATTGGACTAAAAAATATCCTATAAGCAATATTATACATAACAAGAGGCTCCCAAGAGCCTGTATTGCTCACCTGGGCCATGGCTGACACAATTAGTCAAAATAATCCAAATGTTTAAGGGTCTCAATTTCAAGTTTGTTGATAGACATTGATTTTATATGATCCAAAATTAAACTATGTTCCCAGCTATTTTTGATGGGGCATAGACTGACTGTCACCTTCTTGAAGAAGACCATCTAAGCATCATTGGGCCTCACTTTGGTTCCAATTGGCCTGGTATTTTCAGAGGAGATCTTTCAGTGATTTTTTCCAATGGGGTCCAAGGTTAAACTGTTCACCGCTGACTGCCATCTTGGATGCTATGTGGACATGTTGGACACATTTTATGCAGGGGACCAAGAAAGTACCACTGTGATCAAGTATGATTCCAATTGACCATGTGCTTTCAGAGGAGAACATCTTTGAATATGTTTCCCTATAGGATCCAATGTTAAAACCATGTTCCCCTTTCATTCACCATCCCCATCTTGAATATGATGTGGACTTGCCGAACACATTTTTTGAAGGGACCAACTAAGGACCATTGTGACTAAGTTTGGTTCCAATTGGCCCAGTATTTTCAAAGGAGATTTTTGCAATATTGTCCAAGTTTTGACAAAGTTCCCCACTGGGGGGCCATCTTGGATGACATGCGGACTTACCCGACACAATTTTTCAAGGGGACCACCCAAGGACTATTGTGACCAAGTTTGGTTCCAGTCGCCTCAGTGGTTTCAGAGAAGAAGATCTTTGAATGCTTTCCCATAGGGTCCAATGTTAAAACTGTGTTCCCTGCTGGCTGCCATCTCGGATATGATACAGACTTGCCAGACATTTCTTTTAAAAAGGACCACCTATAAGGACCATTGTGACCAAGTTTGGTTCCAATTGGCCCGGTAGTTTCAGAGATCTTTGAATACAGGGTCCATTTTTCGACAAAGATCCAACTGGCAGCCATCTTGGATGGAGTGTTGACTTGCCGAACACATTTTTAAAGGGGACCACCTAAGAACTATTGTGACCAAGTTTGGTTCCAATTGGCCCAGCAGTTTCAGAGAAGACATTTGAATGAAAAGTGTATGACTGACAGACCCAAGACACAGTGATGGAAAATACTCACCATGGCATAACCAGGTTAGTAGTAGAGTCCATTCAGACTATGAAGACAAGAAACTCTACTACAGTATCTGGTATAGATATTTCAATTGTAGGCAAACATTGACCAAAGTAGGACACAACATACATTCACTCATATTATTACAATGTGAAACAAGAGCTGTCGCCGAATGGCAGCCAGATATACCCCCCGCTAATTGAACCCTGAATCAATATGGTAAGTGCAAATTTAGGTGGGTTTGGACAGAGTAGAAGTGTGGATACAATATGAGTATGGACATAATGATTTAATCCTCCAGAAATAACTTTTCTGTCAAAATCCGACAAAAATAAAATCCACCTTTTTTGGCTCCGACACTTTTCTCAAGGATTACAATGAAAAACATGCTTTCTTCAACACCTTTATTTCAAAATATCTACCAGGTACCCTTTGAATTATTTATTTTGAAAATTGTCTAAATCCAAAAAATCATTGCAGAAAGAATCAATGAAAATCTAAAAATTGAATTATCTCCCCTCCTGGTTTTAGACAATAATTTTATTCCTTCATGCATATCACCATATAGTGCCCTTCCCTTGTGTAAAGTTTCATTAAAATCCTTGAAGTTGTTTAAGAGGAGTTGCGCTTACGAGGTTATCTGTGCGGATGGAACCAGTGAAAAGTCAAAGTTAAATTATCTCCCCTTCCTGACTTCGGACAATAATTATATTCCTTTATGCAGATCTCCATAAAGTGTCCTTCCTTTGTGTAAAGTTTCATTTAAATCCTTTAAGTGGTTTAAGAGGACTTGCGCTTATGAGGTTATCTGTGCAGATGGAATCAATGAAAAGTCAAAGTCGAATTATCTCCCCTTCCTGACTTCGGACAATAATTATATTCCTTCATGCACACGTCCATATAGTGTCCTTCCTTTGTGTAAAGTTTCATCAATATCCTTCATGTGGTTTAAGAGGAGTTGCGCTTACAAGAAGTGTGGACAGACGGACAGACGGACAGACAGACAGGGTGATTCCTATATACCCCCCTAAACTTCGTTTGCGGGGGGTATAATAAGTAAAGAATATGGAAGTATTTTTGCAAAAAATTGTAAAAATTTGTATAAAAACACTTTTTTTACTCTTGATTATGTAACAAATAATTGTTTTTAATAAAGTGATAGCAGGAAATTTTTCTTAAAGTTAAAAGAGAAAAGTAAACCAAAGAAGATTTGAAAACAGTCAGATTTTAAAGGGAAATAACAAGATGATACTTGATGTTTTAGCTGAAAATAGTCTGAGTCAAATAACTCTCATAAAAATAATCCGATCAATAAAGCAGTAAAGTATGCACATCTATACATCATGACCAACAATCCTACTAAATATGAAAGCACTTCATTAAGTGGTTTCAGAGGAGTTGCAGTGACAAGATGATACTTGCTGTTTTAGCTGAAAATAGTCTAAGTCCAATAACTCAAGTCCAATAACTCCCATAAAAATAATCCGATCAATAAGGCAGTAGAGTATGCACATCTACACATCATGACCAACAGTCCTACCAAACATGAAAGCAATCCATTGAGCGGTTTAAGAGGAGTTGCAGTGACAAGATGATCCTTTGGTATTTTAATTGAAAATAGTCTAAGTCCCATAACTCCCACAAAAATTATCTGATCAATATGGCAGTATAGTAAGCACATCTTCACATCATGACCAACAATCCTACCAAATATGAAAGCAATCCGTCAAGCGGTTACAGAGGAGTTGCAGTGACAAGAACAGGACTGACGGACGGACGGACGGACCTATCAAAAACATTATACCCTGCGCAACTTTGTTGCATGGGGTATAAATATAGGTGAAAGTGACTTATTTTGCCTGGATGCTGATTTACGATCAGAGATGCATGCATATGCAAGGTTAGAGGATCCTACTATGTATAGTGACCGAGATCTACCTCATCTAAAAACCTTTTTTTACCGTACCATGCAGAGTTGCAGAGATACACACTCAAATGTGGATGCAGATGTAGACGTAGACATCGAAGTGAATGCTGGTGTACTCCAAAAGTCCCCCTCAACTTTGTTGAGGGAATCTAAAGATCAGAGATAAGCAAACAGTTAGTAATTGCAAGATAAACCTAAAAATCACTTACTAAAGACAAATTAACATTTTCAAAGACTAAATATTGAGTAAAAAATGGAAGAATGTGTCCATGGGACACGGATGCCCCCGCCTCCTTGCAATTGAAACCCTTAAATTATCAAAGGCATAACTATGTACAATATATATATCAAATAATTATAAAAAAGGATCTTTCTCCTGTGATGAATAGGCACTAGAACTGGTTTGGTTTTGATATAATGTGTAGTTCCAACAAATAATCTGAGAAACAGTCTCATATGTAATACTAATCTATTTTTAGCAACTGTGACCTTGACCTTGGGGGTATCAACGCTAAAATCTATGGGATTATGTCTTCGGTGATAAGTAAGCATGTGACCAAGTTTGGTTTTGATCCGATGTAGTATACTCAAGTTATCATCAGGAAACCAAAATTTTATTGAAATTTTAGTCTACTAGTATGTTCCGTGGCAGCCATGTTTTTTTACCAATCCAAATAAAATAAGCAATCTTTGTTAAGGAAATTTAGTACATCATTTCTGTAAAGTTTGGTTGAATTTCCTTCAACAGTATCAGAGGAGTTGATGAAAATGTGATTTTTACCATAAGGTCCTATGTTAAACCTAAGTTCCG
>MJUU01038685.1:13216-35023 GCA_002080025.1 Modiolus philippinarum | reverse complement strand
GGCCCCTTTGACCCCTAATACCTCGGAAACGGTAAGAGCTACACCAAATCTGTTGACATACTACTGAAAGCCTACAATGTGAGGAATCTAAAGAAAAAAATCCCATTGAAATCGGATGAAAAATAGAAATTTTAGGTATTCTGCATGTTTGCAATTTTGCCCCTTTGGGCCCCTCATAGCTTGGAAAAGAAACAAGTTATCAAAAATCTAATGGTGCAGCGCTATGTAAATTTTTCATAAGGAATCAAATGCAAAAAACTGCATCAAAATCGGACTAATAATAAAAAAATTAAAATTTTTGAAATTTGCCCCTTTTGGGCCCCATTTATCTCGTGAACGGTACATGCCACGTGAAATCCGTTGCCATACTACTGATTAGAAATTTCCACAGGAGGACACTGAAAGAAACCCCATCAAAATCCGATAATTAATAAAGATTCTACAGTCAAATATACGAAAACATCAAATTTAACCCTTTTTGGCCCCTTTTTTAAAAACGGGTGGGGCCACAATGACCAAAACTAAGCCAAGCCTTCCTTTTATGCCAAGGAACATTGTGTTAAAATTTCATAAGGATTGGTCAACTGAAACTAAAGTTACTGACCAAAAACAAAAGTGTCTACAGACAACGACGACAACGACAATGACGACGACAGCACCATACCATAATACGACCGCAAAAATTTTTGCGGTCGTATAAAAATTGCAATTTCGGCCCCTTTGACCCCTAATAGCTCGGAAATGGTAAGAGCTACACCAAATCCATTGACATACTACTGAGAGCCTAAAATGTGAGGAATCTAAAGAAAAAAATCCCATTGAAATCAGATGAAAAAAATTTTTTAGGTAATCTGCATGTTTGCAATTTTGGCCCCGTTGGGCCCTCATAGCTTGGAAAAGAAACAAGTTATCAAAAAATCTAATGGTGCAGCACTATGTTAATTTTTCAAAAGGAACCCACTGCAAAAAACTGCATCAAAATCGGACTCAAAATCAAAAAAATTAAAATTTTTGAAATTCGCCCCTTTCGGGCCCCATTTATCTTGTGAACGGTACATGCCACGTGAAATCCGTTGGCAAATATTGATTGGAAATTTCCTAAGGAGGACACTGAAAGAAACCCCATCAAAATCCGATAAATAATAAAGATTCTACAGTCAAATATGTGAAAGCATCAAATTTAACCCTTTTTGGCCCCTTTTTTTTAATAAAGGGCTACGCCGAGCGCAGCATGATAAGACCGCAGCATGTCGAATACTGAAATTTGAACAAGTGTAATTAAAAATGAATGAGGACACAGTAAAGAGCTTGATACAGTAATTAAATGGACCAAATAAAGAGCTTCAATCAGTTGCAATTTTGGCACCTTTGGCCCCTTTAGCTCGGAAACGGTAAAAGCTATGCCAAATTTGTTGACACTCTACTGAAAGCTTATATCAAGAAGAATCCAAAGAAAAAAAAAATGATCGTAATCTGATGAATAATAAAGATTTCAAATATTTCAAAAAATTACAATTTCGCCCCTTTGACTCCTTGTAGCTCGAAAACAGTAATAGCTATGCAAAATCCACTGACATATACCGACAGCTTACATCAAGAGGAATCCAAAGAAAAAAATCCTATTGAAATCCGGTGAAAAATAAAGATTTAACATATTTTGAAAATTTGCAATTTTGGCCCCTTTGACCCCTTATAGCTCAGAAACCGTATTAAAGAGCTACGCAAAATCCATTGACATAGTACTGAAAGCTTATATCAGGAGGAATTGAAAGAAAAAAATTCCATCCAAATCTGATGAAAAATAAAGATTTCACATATTTCGAAAATTTGCAATTTTGACCCTTTTGACCCCTTGTAGCTCAGAAACGGTAAGAGCTATGAAAAATCCATTGACATAACTCTGAAAGCTTATATCAAGAGGAATTCAAAGAAAAAAATCCCATCAAAATCTGATGAAAAATAAAAATTATAGGTTATCTGTAAATTTACGATTTTGGCCCCCTTCGGCCCCTCATAGCCCAGAAACGGTAAGAGCTACGCCAAATCCATTGCATACTACTGAAAGCTTACATCAAGAGGAATCCAAAGAAAAAAATCCCATCGAAATTCGATGAAAAATAAAAATTTTCTGTAATCTGCATGTTTGCAATTTTTGCCCCTTTTGGCCCCTCATAACTCGGAAAGGAAACAAATTAACAAAAATCTGATGGTGAAGCGCCTATTTACTTTTCACAAGGAATCCATTGCAAAAAAACGGAATCAAAATCGGACTAAAAATAAAAATATAAAATTTTTAAAATTCGCCCCTTTTGGACCCCATTTATCTTATGAACGGTACATGTGACGTGAAATCCGCTGACATACTACTGATTGGAAATTACCTCAGGAGCACACTGAAAGAAACCCCATCAAAATCCCATAATTAATAAAATTCTACAGCTAAGGCCATACAAAAATAATGATTAGATTCTCAAGCCATTTTTCTGAAAAAATGATGAGGCAGGGAGGGAGAAGATTTTTATTTTTATTGGTTCAAAATCATGATGAGGCATCTTTTTACATTACTGAAACGCCCAAAAAGTGATGAGGCAGGTAATTTTAATTTTTTTTTTATTTGAAACTTGAATAAAAAAGTAAAATAAGCTCCCAAAGAAGAGATGAGGCAGGGGCCTGATAAGCTAATTTATTTTTTTATTTTGTCTAAATAGGTGAAAACACTCAATTTTGCCCTTTTTGGCCCCTATTTTTAAAACGGGAGGGGCCATAATAACCAAAACCGATCCCCACCTTCCTTTGGTGCCAAGGAACATTGTGTTAAAATTTCATAAGGATTGATTAACTTAAACTTGAGTTATTGGCCTAAACTTAAAGTGTCTACAGACAACGACGCCGACGACAACGACGACGACAACGACAGCGCCATACCATTATACGACCACAAAATTTTTTGCGGTCGTATAAAAACGGGTGGGGTTACAATAACCAAAACAAAGCAAAGTCTTACTTTTGTGCAAAGGAACATTGTGTTAAAATTTCATAAGGATTGGTCAACTCAAACTAAAGTTATTGACCAAAAACAAGTGTCTACAGACAACGATGACGACAGCACCATACCTTTATACAACCGCAAAAATTTTTGCGGTCGTATAATAAACACCAGATATAGCATAAAATAATTTGTCACTGCTGTTGTCGGGTGTCAAACACTGCTGCAGTCAGAAGAGTAAGCCTTGTCTGGTCAATGGTCTTGGTGTCCATGGGTCCGTGGGTACTCAGCATGTTGATAGTTGGGTTTTGTCTGGCGATTTCTGTCTTAAGTTGTTCACGGGTCATCTCGAGTATGTCTGAACCTGGAATGTCTTTTGTATTGGTACTCTGTCTCGTCGGGTTTTCTTGTTCTTTTGACCTGGTGTCCTGTTCCTTCTTTGTCGGCGGGAAACTATACGACACGTTTGCTGTTACAGTGGTTCGAGTCTTTGGTCTCTGGCTTTTGTCAATGATGCTATGGTACTGTTTGCAATCTGAGTTTTGAACTCTGTAGCCCAGTTTGGTGCATCATCGTTCTCTGTCATTGACATGCACTATACCCGTCTCTGAAATCCCCGAGTATTAAAAGCTCTATGAGCTTGCAATGCTAATAATTGAATATATTTGTAGTTTTCTTTTACTCAATGTCTATATTCATATCAGCTTGGTTACTCAATATACAATAATTGTGCAATATGGCTTGTCATACTAATTGGGTCGTTAATCAAATTATGTGTAAAGCATTAAATCAATCACCTTTGATCACATACTAATTGCCTGCTCATTCTAATTAAACTACCAATTATCATGGCACCTTTGATCACCTAATAACTCTAATTAAAATAACAAATTGTACCCCTTTTTTCTCTTTAATATACTTTTTCTCCTAAAATGTACCATACCCTATAAACTTGTATAAACTATGAAATTGGTGACCACAATACTGGTACAATACTGGAATAAAATTTTTATTCCAGTATTGTGGATGGGATCCGTTCGATAGTCCGACGGTTCGATAGTCCGACAATTCAATAGTCTTTGTCAGTTTTTTATATATTTTTTGATGTTTCTATTTATTTTGATTCTATTGATATTTCACAAAGCCTCAGCCATCATGGAAACATAAGTAGCTTACCGTCCTCCACCACTCGTCGCTACCTAGCTATACGCTACCATCATTGCCACAAATGAATGAAATGAACAAGTAGCATAGTCTCGTGAGAAACTCAACAGTTACAAGTAAATAGTATTGTGCTACTTATAGGTGATATCAAAATAGTTTAGAGTCATATCATATTTCGGATAGAACTACATAAGATAATTATTAAAGATATAATAAGTCATTTCAGTAAAGGAATATTTACTTAAACGTGAAGACATATCTGTTTTTGGGAGCAAAACAAATTGAAGATGTTCTTTTTTTTGTTTTAATTTTTCTTGTACTCAGTCTATCCCTTAAGCATTCACTCTAGTATATTTTGTAACTTTAAGTTCGTTTATAATAAATTCAATGGCATGTTGGGGAAAAGACAAAGCAAAAAACCTTGAGTAGTGTGAAGGGAATGAAACAGCATTGAAGATGGAAAATGTATACAACACTGACCAATCGGATTGAAGTAAATATAACAAAAGAAACCTCTTTTTGAATATTAACCAACCAATGACAGTCATATCCAATAGCGTTCCTGTATAAACACGGTTCGATACAGTTATGTCCAATAACCGTAGACAGTCTTGAGATATACAAGTAGATCATACTAGCCATGTTTGAAGCACGTGGTAAGAGAAGAATTAACAAGCTAAAAATGGATTGAAGCTGTACCTAAAATGGACCAATCACAATGTCCCTTCTTTTATAAAGTAACAACAGTCAGAGCCATCAAGATAACGTTAGGAAATATAAAAGACAGAGCAGAGGAAGCCTTGCATATGTCATAGCACGCAAGAAATAAGACTAATATTGTCCAGAAAGCCATGAAGAAAACCAATTAAATCACTTCATCTAGGACAACCAAGTGAATGCTGACCCCCGAAGATGTCATTACAGAAGGGAGATATGCTGTGTTGAAAGAATGAAATGGAATTTTGAAGAGTGAGTCTGATGTTTTTAGAAACCCATAACTTTCCTACTAAAAGCGGGTGTCACCTTATTCTCATCAAAGTGGGAGTCATTTGTGATGTTATAGATACATAGGACGACTTGATCAGAATGTGAAAAATAGAGAACCTGGGCATATTATTCTTAGAAGATATCTACGTACGTCATCATCAAAACCCCTCAGTCAATGATTTGAGTGAGAAAGTATTTATTTCCTAGCAGATAATGAACTTTGTTTCGTACAAGGTCAAATGGATGAGACACCATTTTGCTATTTATTCTTTATTTTTCATATCAAAAAATATTTTCTGATATCATTAATCCGATTAAATATCTGATGTCAAAAAATAATTCTTGATATCAGAAATTCAAATATTTTTGTATCAAAAAATATTTTCTGATCTAAAAAATAGTGATTTTCTGATATCAGAAATTCGTTTTTTATATCAGAAATTCGATTTTCTGATATCAGAAATTATAATTTTTGATGTCAGAAAATATATTTTTGCTATAGAAAAATAAGGAATAAATAGCAAAACGAAGCCTCATACAGATGTTACCCTGACACCTTATGAATGGATAGAACTGAAGAAGTTTATATCAGTATTTGAAGACAGAAAACTAAAAGTGAGAAGGCTGGGTATGGAAATGCCTGCATACCCAGGACTGTAGAGAAAGAACATACTTGTGACTGAAGAACCAAAACTGAACACAGAAAATTAAAACGGACATTGATGTGGTTTGGGTACTGGATTTGGCCCCCTACTTCGATATTTTTGGTAATGAGTACTTCTTTGTTACTGTTTTGAATTATGGCTATACATATTTTATATAATTCAAATACTGTCAAATGCTGCTTATGAGGGGTTACTTCTTGAAGCACTTGGACAGTATAAAATAAATTTTCTGCTCACCATGCAAGTTGTGTAATTTTGTATTTTCTTCAGATTAAAAAATAAAAATATGCCTAATTGTTAGCGATCATAATTATAAAATGCCCAAATACTCTCACCAGTACAATAATGTATCATCCAACCAACGTCGAATATTGAAATGAGCACACGAACATAATCGTGAACAACTCGTGAGCACTTAAGCATTCTGATGAGTAACTCGTGAGCAACCCTTAAACATATAAATAAATTCGTAATTAACCTGCAGATAAAATGTGACAAAATTTCCTACACAAAAAACGAGATGCCTCCTCGGAATAATTGCAGATGTATTGCAATGGATTAAGGAAACGAGCTTATTATCTCCTCTTACATTAGTGAAGAGAAAAGGCGAGGATATTGCAAATAATTTGTCACCAAAATAACACTAGGATGGATTGGATGAAACCCTTACAAATACAATTGTACAACAAAAGCCATCAAAACTTCGAATTAATTGAGAACGATCAGTCTGAGTGGTTTGAATGATAACATTCGGGATGTTCCGATTCTCCTGTGGCTTTCTTCAAGACTACGGGGTCGTGTGATAATCATTCATGTTACGGTCGATCGAAATGGCGACCAATGGCAAATATACGCCTACTTTGGTCGCACATGCGCGATCCGAGCATAGTCCATAACACCCCTGAGGCTCAAGTGTTGATCTACGACGTCATTTCCAGTAAAATGTCCACCGAGGGCATGAAATGGGTTTCTTGTGGTTCACTTGCAACCAATTTACATCATGTTTCGGTCACGTGATATTCTGTTGCGTCATTTCCGTTGACGTCAACCCCGGTGATGTCGTATCTTGTGAGGTGAAAAGTCCACATATTCTACTTCCTTACTTGATCTTACTTCTGTGAAGTTGAAATTTCTTTTGATTGCAATAGGTTGTTACTTAGAAATTCCAATGAAAAAATGGCTACAGGAATTATACAACTTGATTCGTAGAGGGAAAGTTCTGACATATATTATGGTTATAAATAAACAGTCTGTGCCAAAAACTTTTTCATTCACTAGCCCTAAGGGGCTAGTAAGGTCCCGTGTTGTACTAGCCCGAACTCAATTTCACTAGCCCTTATAGAAGATTCTTTGTTAATGAGGTACAATTTTAACTAGCCCGCCGGGCTAGTGACTTCAAATTCTTACTAGCCCGAGACTGATTTTACTAGTCTCGGGCGTAAGGCTAGTGGCTTAAGGCACAGAATGAATAAAATGAGAATCCCGCGTGTTTAGCCATCGTTATCGATGATCATCGATAGTTTACAAGAAAAGTACTTATACAATGAGTTTTCAATCCGTCCGACTATCACGCCGTCAGACTATTGAACTGTCGGACTATCGAACCGTCGGACTATCAAACTGTCAGACCATCGAAGAGTCGGACAATCGAACTGTCAGACTATAGAACCGTCGGACTATTGCTACGCACCCTTATGGACAATACTAGTATTCCAGTATTGTGGTCGCCAAGTTCAAGTGATCCGTACGTCCTAACTGTTGCATTGCTTCATACAATGTTTTGCACATTGTTGTTTTGATAAGACAAGACAAGTTGAACAAAGAAAACACACCTATTTTACTGCTTAAAAGATAGATCTAGTACTTGTTTTCTAATGGACAGGATCAGTTTTTTTTTTTTCTCAGATGGTGGTCAGAAATTTTTTTGGGGCAAAAATCGGGACCAGAAAATTTTAATCTAAAACATACCAGCCTACAAATATTAACATATCTCCTCAATATTTTACGTGCCACTTTTAGTTGGTCCTCTCTGCCTTTGAAATTTGAGCAAAATTTATGGGATAGCAAAACATGTTCTTCTAATTCCGGACTCGAAGCATAAAGAGTTGAAATCTACCAACCAAAATTAGATAAAAATATAAGACTCTTCAAAATTTTCACAAGGAGTATTAGTGATAAACTAAAATTTCAAATAATATATGATCCTTCTTGGCCATTTACAACATAAACATACAGATTTTATCTGATCGTTTAAAACACGCAAAACGTTGCCAGTCAATCCCAACAATTGTTTTACATTTAAGAAATATCACAATCAAGCGTTTGTTTGACTTTGACTAGCAGACGATTGGCATGGGTTCACTAGCTAAATTTCCAAAATTTTGTCGCGTCCTTAAGCATGTTAATGCAACACGAATAGTTTCTCCAGTTGCATCAGCACAACACCAAAAAAGGTATAGAAGTATTTTTTTGTCAAAGTGGATAAATTGAAAATACTGATTTATTTCCAAAAGGAAAAAAATGAACAAGACTGTCATCGCCGGTCAAAGTCCATTATTTAAGTCCATAACAATGAATGCCTTAAGACCCATAGAAAAAGAGATAAATTACAAAACGAAAAAAATTTAAATTCAAATGCGTAGTTTGATTTGAAATTTTAATCAAATCTTGAGATCATGGAGATTTAATCGTTTGGTAACAAGACGTTCCAGCCCTACAACCAATCCGTCCTTCCCTATCCGGCTCTGTACTTTCCGGCCTTATTCCAATCCGGCCCTGTCTGAAACTTATTTACCATGATAAGATAAACTTCAAATGCCAAGCCAATTTTATACCATGGAAGGTTGAAATCATACTCGTGTACTTAAGGTTTTAGTTTTATGTTTGGGATTTTTTTTATCAATAAGAAATAATGCGACAAAACAACAATATGTTATCAATTGGAAATATAGGGACAGATAGACCAAGGCCGGATTGTCATAGGGCCGGACTGTTGTAAGGCTGGATGATCTCTAAATCAATCGTTTTTGGGATTTGAAGCCACATATGTTTTTTGATATTGCCTGCCTATCACAAAACGTATCTAGCTTTAAATCCCAAAAGGGATTAATGCCAATGGAGATTGAGAGCATTGTTTTTTGTGTTTAAAACTTTAAGCAACATATCAACATGATGGAGGCAATTTGTTACCCAACAACAATAGATAATTTCAGCACATACAGGATATTGATTTTTTTAGGAGGTTAAACATTGGGGCATTGGTGGCCATCGTATGGAAAAGGTCCAAGTACAAAATTTGATTCTCTAAATGGGCATTTTTGAAATTAATATGACAAATAGGAGCAACCTATGGAAGGGCATCAAGAGGAAAGTCACACTTCATAAATTCGGGAAGGTCACAATTAATTCGAAAATGTCATATTTCATAAGTTCAGGCAGGGATGGCGCTGGGCTTTGCCAATGTCACAATTTGCGATTTTATTTTCATTCTGATTCTGGCAACAAAAAATCGCTCCTGGCGATTTTTTTGGTGACAACGTTTTTCAAATCAACTTTCCGGTATAATCAAATTTTTACCATTCTTAGTTGATACCTTTTATGATTTTTGTTGTTAAAATAATCATAGGTAATAATTTCATGTCAATTTATAGCCTCTGGCAACAATATTGCAGTCCATTGATTATTTCCGGTCATCTGTTGATGATCGATGTGTTTACCTTTGAAGTATTTACCTGTGCATGTGCCATAATCAAATGACTTCAGACTTGCGATTGATACTAGCCCCAACCAAAGGAACTGAAAGAGTATTATTTTATACTAATATTTTATACTCTTCATTTTCTTTCAGGGTTGGCAAAAAAGGGGGAAATACTCATATTTCCCAGGATGGTGGGAAATACTGGGAATTCCCTCGAAATACTGGTAATTCATGGACAATACTGGGAAATATACTGTCAAATGATATTACTTCAAAACATTGCAGTTAAAAGTGCAACAAATATATCAAATATGTCTTAATGGATGTATATATAGGGAATTTCATTTTCTGCCACTACCATATGACTATTACAAATAAGTAAAGCAATAAAGGTCTTCCAATTTTCAGTATTAAACATCACCTCCATTCAATGGTAATAATTGACCCATTTCGAGTTTCCGGAGTTACCTCCCCTGATTAGAAATAAGCGGCTATCGAGGATTATTTTTAACATAGAGTATAACGGGAGGGTTGCAGAAAAAATGCTATAACTTTGGTTTGGAGAAAGTCTGGGTTAAATTTTGATACAACCCCAAGGTACAATCCAACATACTTTTCATGACGCTCACCTTTACAGATAAGCTACAGTACAGCAGGGACAATATATAGCTATATATAGTCCCTGGCTACAGGTAAATTTTTAATTGCATTTGGAGATAACAGGATGTGATGGTGACTTAATAAACATCTGTACGAGAGCCACAATGTTAGTTTATGAATAGTCAAGGTTTAATATTATACAAACTATTAATACATTAGAATGTCTAAAAAGTGAAGAAAAAACATTTTTGGCATTTCTCTGTTGAAACATAGGAAAGTTTTAGTACACTTTACAGCTACATTTTTCCACCGATTTTAATACTAAGAACACCATTTTATAGAAAAAAGATTGCTGAAAATCATAGTATATTTTTTGTAAAATAAATTTATTCCAAAGTACACAAACTTTGCTCTTAAACTTGGATAATTTTGAATTTTTTAGAAATATACCGCGAAATTTTACACTTCATGACATTTTTTTCAGTACACTTTCTATTTTCCCCAGAATATTTAATGCTACAAAATTTTTATGATTGAAAAGATGAAACTTCGATGCGAATCATGGTGTATTTTTCTTTAAATTTAGTTGTAAAATACACAGGGAAAAGTTTAGTGTTTGAACTCAAAAATTTATTTCTAAAAATTGCATGAGCGTGGTCACATCAGTCAAAATTTATCAGCACTGTTANGTGGCCCGTTGGCACCTTCTGCACATCACGTCAACCTAGGATGTGTATTGGTTTGAGATATGCACATCATGCACATGGAGATATCGGATTATGTTCTGTAAATCAGGTTATATTTATTACCATTTAATTATTTCGCCTTTTTTGAATACATCGTTTATTTGAAGTGCTTTTTAAATATTTTTTTTTTCATTTTGAATGTCTATCTCAGATATTTTCGTTTTTGTGTATTGGTCCCTCGCTATTCATTTAAGGCATATCTGTTGTTGTATGTTTTCAAATTAAATTCTATTAATTTAATTTTATGTTTTTTGGTTTTATTTTGTTTGTATGTTATTTTTTAGTTGTAATTTTTCTGTTTGTGTTTTAAAATAAAAGTCTATTTGACCTCATCAGTGCCGTCTTTTTAGCTAACCGTTTTGTTGTGTATTCCCTTACTGGTTTTATTTATTCTTATTTGCTAGACATTCTCATGAGGACTTGAGGCATTTTCTACAGTTAAAATAGCAATTAAATCAAACAAAAGTAAGTTTTTATTGTATTTGTGGGAAGTTTTTTTGTCAGCGAGTTTGTTTATCAAAATCGAAATGTTACGGAACCATTAGATAGTCGCTTCGGATATAAAATGGGTGAAATTTCCATATTAGAATCGAAATAAATCATATCCGCCAAATACTATATTGTCATTATAACATGGGCTTTTGTTGTTTTTGCATATTTTATCCCTCGCTAACGCTCGGGATAAAATATTTGCAAAAATAAGTCAAGCCCATGTTATAATGACAATATAGTATGGCGGCCATGTTTTATTTCTTAAATAGCTGCTTATTTTTTAATCAGGGGAGGTAACTCCGGAAACTCGAAAGTCGTCAATTGTGATACCTTGAAATGCTCTGT
Source organism: Modiolus philippinarum (assembly GCA_002080025.1). Classification (NCBI taxonomy): domain Eukaryota; kingdom Metazoa; phylum Mollusca; class Bivalvia; order Mytilida; family Modiolidae; genus Modiolus; species Modiolus philippinarum. The sequence goes on along the minus strand of MJUU01038685.1, from coordinate 23,341 downwards.
ATTAATGTTTTTATAAACAAGAATAAAATTCATTAAGGTACTAGTATTTGTCATAAATATTTCATTTAACAACTAAAATTTGTCAAATGTGAGAGTGTTAATTACTGAAAGAACATAAATGTCAATGATGGGCTTGGGTATGTTTAATTTTACAATACATCAAATTGTTTCATAAAGGAATGTTTTCATAATTATAACTACCTAGATTTTAAAATAATATGAAAATTACAACAGTTTTTTAATTAAAAAATTAATTATATGCATTTCAAACACAATTTTAAAGGATATCAAAATTTTAAAAATTAGAATTAAACAAATATTTAAAGAGTATTTTTGTGTCAAAAGGACTTGATATGAGTCATTTTTTCATATTTCCCAGTATATCCCACTTTTAGAAAATAAGCTGTATTTCCCAGGACGGTAATTCCCGGTAATTACCAGTGGGAATTACCGCCACTGGTATTTCCCGGCCAACTCTGTTTTCTTTCGTAAATATCACTTCTTATTTTCATAAATGTTCACAAAACAAATAGATTAAATTAGGCAATTATGAAGTTGAGTTACTTCCCCTTTCTATGTTGTGAAAACAAAGTTAAAGAGGCTTTTGAGAGTTACTTTTTGCTAAAAATTGTACATCAATTCATATAAAATGAAAAATTGAAATTGAATTGAATAAAAACATTTCAGTGCATATGAAACATTAACGACTTTGAAATTGAGGAGACAACTATGAAAAGTTTGAAAATAATACCCATTAAAGGCAGCAAAATAGGAATGTTAAGCAAACGATTCAAACCAAAACAGCAAAGCATGTAAATGAGAACATGTGCCAACAAAACAAAAGAATACAAAATAGAACTATTCATTTAGCATGGAAGAAAAACAGCACAAAACTCCATTGTCCAAACCAGAAAATAAATAGGATGCTTCCTAATTGGGGCCAAATTTTTGTAATTGGCAACAAAAAATTCAAGTTGCCGATTTTTCTGGGGACAAATATTCAGAAGCCAGAGCCATCCCTATTCAAGAATGTCATAATTGACATTCTGTAAATTTTGCATTTCATAAGTTCAGGATCGTCATACAATGTACTTAATTTTGTAAATCCTATAATGACACCTTGTATCATCTGCTACATGTTATCCCATTGGTCATTTTTGAATACGAAGATAAAGCTATCTAAATTTTAATTTCAGTACAGTAGGTTGTATTCAAAAAGTTAAACCGTGAAAAATATTGCTTTTTTATCTACTTAATATTTTTATTCTGTATACCTTCACAACTATATGCTAAAACAAAATTAAGTTGCAGTATACATCATACAAAACAACAGAAAAACCAGACAGATTTTCTTGATCAGTGTATCTAGTCCTATCATGAAAGCCTCTCTACATATAGAAGGGCTTGATGCCTTTTATATGATGAATCCTTCATAGTATTTTAAGCATAAAAGATCCATCATATAATATAAAATTTTAGATGGAAAATGAATGAAATATTAACATCAAAAGTTTGCCAAGGGATTTGCTGTAGCTCTTACCGTTTCTGAGCAATGAGGGGTCAAAGGAAAGGGCGTTAGGGAAGATTAGTTTATTCTGTAACTAACTGTGTTACCCTCCTGAAATAAAGCTTTTATTATTATTATTCAGTGGAAGATCCAGACTTTCTGCTAAAGGGGGCCTGGAACCTAATTTTTTTCAAAAACCCTAGGAATTTTGAATATAACTTAGGGGGCCTGGCCACACCCCACCCCAAATCTGCCAATGTTATTGATAATTATTATTGAGCAGGAGAAATGACATGACATGTCAGTCTTATCAAAAACAAATTAATATAAAATAATGGGTGACCCAAGTCAACTTAATTAATTTTTCTTTGGCGTTTCTTACTCAATAAATTTTCTTTTTTTTTAGAATATTGTGTATTTTCAGATAAATGTCTAAAATTGTTATTTTCCTCTGTATAATTTCTCCAAGCACATCTACTGAGAAAGGAGATAACTCTTACAAAAAAGGCTAAATTGTGGCATTGCCATTTCTGACAAATCTGAAGATCTTGATTTAAGGAGCCCAACGTAAGGATTAAACAATTAACCCATTTCAACTTTATGTTCTTCTTCCAATGAGGTGATCAGGGGATGATTTAGAAATAAATTGTCAACTTGCCCATCGGACAAGTTTCCAGTAAATATTTAATTACTTTCCCTTCCAGTAATCAACTTTCTCTTCCACATTCAAAATTGAAGATAAATAAAATTTCAACTAGACAAGCGGACAAGTTGGCATCAAATTTAACTTGCCTTGTGCAGATTTAACTTGCCACGGGGGAATGGGGAGAGTGCTTAAATCAACCCTGGGTAATCATCTTTTTAGTTGATACATCGGCAAACAAATTCTGAAGTATAAAGGGACAAGGGAAATTAAGGATCCAAAATCCTGGAATTACATGACAATTTAGCAGTAACATATATAGAGACAAAATTGAAAAAACAACGATAAAACGAAAGAAACAAAAATAAACAAGAATGTCACAAAACTTAAGTACTCCCTGAAGCTCTTGTAGCTTCTGTTTATATGCCTCATATAAATAAATTTCATATTTGAGGACTCTACACATAAACTGTTTAAGTATATCATTCTGAAATTCCCATTTATATTATGGCAGATTTCCTGGATCATTAACATATTTTATTTGCAATTCATCAATGAATATACCTGTTTTCCTCAAGTAACACCTATAAGAACACCTTCAAAACTCCTGTTTTTTGTCTGTTAATCAATTAATCAAGTGTTCTATAGAATTCTATTGTACAGGGTTCAACATTAACGACGTATAGAGAGTCCTCCAGATAATCTAAATACCTATTGTATTTCTATGTTGCTGTTTGTTCCATACTAAGTACTCACTATTGTATTTGAGGGCTGTTGAAATTTTACCCAAGCGATTTTTATCCAAAAGAAATGGAATACAAATGTGCAATGCCGGAACAATTTGGCGATGTTCGTTTTTTTTGTTAGAAAATAGAGAAGTATGAACACGGGATCAGCCTCTGATATATTGGTGTTTAAATAAAAACGTCCAGAGATCTTCAACAAATTCCTTTCTTTTCATTCAATTTATTTATTTTTCTATGGTACTTGTCATGAAAAATATTCAAACCTTGTTGATTTTCATTTGTGTAAGTATAATTAACCTTTTAAAACTTTAACTACCGGTATCACGTTTATTAGGACTGCATGCTCTGTCAAGTGGTTCAGATTAGCCCTATTTGTTTGCTCAGGGTAATAGACAGGTTTCAGTCACTTGTATGAGACATTACAAACACCTCCAACTCTGAAATACTAAATGTATATAAGGACAATGTTTAAGCTGTCACAAAGTTCTAACAAGTACTTTCTAGTTTCCAGCAAGTAAAATTTGTATCTTACTTGCCAGATCAGGCAAGTTGGTAAAAAAGTTAATGTTGAACCCCGTTGTATAACAATTTGTATAGCCTAAAGCCAGAAAAGGGGTTTACCTTGATACTCCAGTGATGACAAATTTGTATACAATAGAATTCTATAGGATTTTTATTGTTTGATTATCAAACAAAAGACAGGGGTTTTGGAGGAGTAGGAATATTGGTATGTTCATTAATGAATTGCAAATATAATACTTTAATGGTCCAGGAAACCCACCGTAAGTACATTCTTTTATTACATGTGTTATAGGTCTGAGAATGTGATTCCTGATCAGAATTTTGATTTTGGAACAGAATCATGTTAAAAAGTAAAGGATTCACATCATAACTACTACTATAAACCAGGAAATTTTCATACAGTTTGTCTGTTATTGAAGTCAATGGTCAACAATGGCAGCGCAAATTCAAACTGCCTGAACTTAAATCCTTTCATTATCCACCCCCCTTCCGATGGAGGGGGGTATACTGTTTTACCTCTTTCCGTCCGTCCGTCATTACGTCCGTCCGTCCTTCCGTCACACTTTATTTCGTCTAATTTTTCTCTGCAACTGCATATCACAGCCTCTTGGTATTTGGTATGGTGCTTCAGTATTGGGTCCTATACTGAGCCTCCCCTTTTCAGCCATATTGAATGTCAACTTCCTGATTGCTGACTTTGTTCGTTTTTTACTTTTCATTTCCCAAATTGGACTTTTTTGTCACACTTTTCTCAGCAACCACACATGACAGCCATTTGATATTTGGTATGGTGATTCAGTATGGGGTCCTATATTTCGCCTCCCTTTTTTGGCTATATAGAATCACAAATTCCTGTTTGACGACTTTGTTCGTTTTTTACTTTTCATTTTCCAAATTTGACTTTTTTTGTCACACTTTTCTTGGGAATCACATGTCACAGCCATTTGATATTTGGTATGGTGCTTCAGTATGGGTCCTATAGTGTGCCTTCCCTTCTAGGCCTTATTGAATCACAATTTCCTGTTTGCTGACTTCGTTCGTTTTTTTATTTTTGAAATTCCAAATTAAGACTTTTTCGTCTCACTTTTCTCAGCAACTGCACATGACAGCCACTTGATATTTGGTATGTTGATTCAGAATCGGGTGCTATACTGCTTCTCCCATTTTGGCCATATTAAATCACAACTTTCTGTTTACTGACTATGTGCGTTTTTGCTTTTCATTTCCTAAATTGGACTTTTTCATCACTCTTTTCTCAGCAACCGCACATGGCAGTCACTTGATATTTGGCATGGAGCTTAAGTATGGGGTACTTTACTGCGTCTCCCCATTTCCACCATATTGATGTACTACTTCCTGTTTACTGACCTAATGCTGTTCTGTCCATCCTTCACACATTATTTTTACCTGCGTCACCAACGGTGACCGCAGGTCTAGGAGCCGCACGACTCCGTCCGTCCGTCCGTCACGCTTTGGGGGTACCAAGTTTGTGTAATCTGAAACTCCGACACCTTTAACCCGATACTTTGTAAACTTTGTACAGTTGTTCTTGACACATTGAAGATGTGCACCTTCCTTTTTGGTGAGATTTGGAAAAAAATTGTGGAATTTATCCATTGTTGAACTAAGTCATTTTTTCATCAAATTTTAACATTAGGGTACTATGTTTGTGTAATCTGAAACTCTGACACCTTATACCTGATGCTTTTGAAACTATACACAGTTGTTCTGAACACATTGAAGATGTGCACCTCCCCTTTTGGTGAGATTTGGATAAAAATTGTTGATTTATCCATTGTTGAACTTAGTAATTTTTTCATCAAATTTTAACATTACGGTACTGAGTTTGTGTAATCTGAAACTCAGACACCTTATACCTGATGCTTTTGAAACTTTGCACACTTGTTCTGAAGACATTGAAGATGTGCACCTTCCCTTTTGGTGAGATTTTGATAAAAATTGTCGAATTTATGCATTGTTGAACTTAGTCATTTTTTCATTAAATTCATTAAATTTTAACATTTCAGTACTGAGTTTATGTAATCTGAAACTCTGACTCTTTATATCTGGTGCTTTTGAAACTTTACACAGTTGTTCTGGACACATTGAAGATGTGCACCTCCCTTTTTGGGCAGATTTGATAAAAAAATGTTGAATTTATGCATTGTTGAACTTAGTCATTTTTCAGCATATTTTTACATTACAGTGCCTGGTTTGTGTAATCTGAAAGATTAACATTTCTGACAGTCTGTGCCTTTAACCACTAGCCCTACGCCCGAGACTAGTAAAATCAGTCTCGGGCTAGTAGAATTTTGAAGTCACTAGCCCGGTGGGCTACTTAAAATTGTACCTTATTAACAAAGAATCTTCTATAAGGGCTAGTGAAATTGAGTTCGGGCTAGTACAACATGGGACCTTACTAGCCCCTCAGGGCTAGTGAATGAAAAAGTTTTTGGCACAGACTGTTCTGACTAAATACCTTTGGAAGTTTTACTGTTGTTCATGTTGTTTGAACACATTGGTGGTGTGAACCTCCCCTTTAGGCCAGTTTTGATTTAAAAAAATGTCAAATTTATCTATTATTGAACTTGTGCTTTATTCTATCATATTATATCATCATGGTACTCAATTTTTGTCCAGAGACATTGCAGAGTTTTGAACGCATTGACCATGGGCAGCTATTCTTGAATTTTTGCATTGCTTTCATACATGTTTTCTCATAAAGATTCAAAGTACGTGTTTATTTGAATTTCACATCTTTGCTGACGTGATATGGACTATTTTCATTTTATGCTTTGTTCAACTTTGTACATTTAGTTTTGTTTCTTTTCTTCTTTTTTTGTCTATAACAGTAATAGGGCATCTTCGCTAGCCAAGGGTTGCGATCAGCTTCTCTCCTCTTCACCCTTGGTGGATTGAGCCACAATTTGTGAAACATCAGTTTCAAATTATCTCCCTTTAAAGTAAGAGTTTCAGTATGATTTATTGTAATAATAAATGATTATTTATTGCATCTAATAATACAACAATTCACAATATATTTGACTTCAAGGAAATAACCCTTCAAAAGTAAAGAAAGATAATTAAATCTTGGAAATTTTGCAAAATAGAAAAATCACTAAACGCCATATTTTAAGTTTTATTGTTTTGATATATATTCAAAATCTGAATGTAAGTTAATTAATTGGCTGCAGTGAAGGTTAACTGCCACCAATCAAAGACGTGGATTTGAGACTACAGAAATCCAGCTTGATCTGTCAAGGGTGAAGATGAAAGGAGTGGATCGTAACCCTTGGCTAGCGAAGATGGTAATAGGGTTGAACTTAATATAATCTCAATTATAACTTGCATTTGAAGAATTTTTATACGATTGCAAAAATTTTGGTATGGTGCTGTTGTCGTTGTCGTTGGCGTTGGAGTTGTTGTCGTTGTCTGTAGACACTTTTGTCTTTAGTCAATAACTTTAGTTCCAGTTGATCAATCCTTATGAAATTTTAACACAATATTCCTTGGCACAAAAGGAAGGTTTGGATTAGTTTTGGTCATTGTGGCCCCACCCGTTTTTAAAAAGGGGCCAAAAAGGGTTAAATTTGATGTTTTTACATATCTGACTGTAGAATCTTTATTATTTATCGGATTTTGGTGGGGTTTCTTTCAGTGTCCTCCTGAGGAAATTTGCAATCAATTTGCAATAGTAGTATGCAGCAGATTTTATGTGGCATGTACCGTTCACGAGATAAATGGGGCCCAAAAGGGGCGAATTTCAAAATTTTTTAATTTTTTTATTTTTAGTCCGATTTTGATGCAGTTTTTAGCAATGGATTCCTTATGAAAAATTAACATAGAGCTGCACCATCAGATTTTTGATAACTTGTTTCTTTTCCAAGCTATGACGGCCCAATAGGGCAAAAATTGCAAACATGCAGATTACCTAAAATTTTAATTTTCATCTGATTTCAATGGGATTCTTTTCTTTAGATGGCTTTCAGTAGTATGTCATTAGATTTGGTGTTACTCTTACCGTGTCCGAGCTAGAAGGGGTCAAAGGGGACAAAATTGCAAACATAAGAAATATGTGAAGTCTTTATTTTTCTTTAGATTTTGATGGGATTTTTATACCCAGCCACACGAAGTGGCGAGGTATTATGTGATACCCTCAGTCGTGTGTCCGTCCGTCCGTCTGTCTGTCTGTCCGTCCGTCAGTCCGTCCGTCCGTCCCCTGGAGGTTTCCGACTGATAACTTGTGAACGAAATAACACAAGGTCTTCAAACTTGGTATGCAAGTTGTTTACCACAAAACTCAGGTCAAGTTCGATTTTGGGTGCAGAGGTCCAAGGGGTTCTGGAGTTANGAGATAATTAAGAAGAAAATATATGAGGAAAAGAGTTTGTTCTAGTTTTGCATTATCAAACATTTAAAACTGATTATGAATTCTTGAAGAAAAAAAAATCATCATTTCAATAAAAGTAAACAAATTCAAATACTAGCTAGAATCATTTCCCTTACATGATATCGGATTGAGTGAAATATCTGATAACTAATACAAGTTTGATTATAGAGACAAAATTCATAATAACTAAATCTTTCAATCATATGGTTATTTGTAATAATATGAAATGTAGTGCATAACATCCCTGACATGATATTTTTATGTGATTCCCCTTGATGTAAAGCTGAGATGCATGAACAACAGCAACATATGGCACCTTAGATTCAAGTTGTTCATGCATCCCAACCTCACCCCAAGAGGACCCACACAGCAAAAAAAAACTTAACAAAATTTGAAATACAGTTGAAATTATCTCCCTTTATAGATATGGTTTCATGTAGTCTGAGTTATACTTGATTTACCATTAGGAAATAATTGTCACTTATAGTATACAAATGTCTGCAGGTTACAAATTTACCATTATACATACTAAATATACCAAGAGAAAAGGCAACATACAATTATAAGTAGTAGTAATTATCTTCTTTTATTTATACAGCTACTATTATGCAATCAGGTTATTTTTTTTTTATTTAATTTACAACAATTATTGTCAGTAACACATTAAACAAAAGTTTATTATGATGCATAAATTTATGACCTATACTAAGGATAGTTATTAATGACCAGAATTCTTTTTAATTTTTTCATTCAAATTATCAAACAAGTCAAATTTGATTCTGTGTTTGCTGTCCTTCAATTTTCCATAAACACTACAATTGTAGAACCAAACATTTTCAAATTTCTCTGATTGTTTGAGTCTTGTCATCAATCCCAAGTTTCTTTGCGTTATGTCATCATGGAATTTGACATTGTTTTTAAGTCCCTTTTTATTTTTCATAATGTTTATTTTGATGTCGGTGTTTCTCACTTTGGCTATAACCGGTCTGGTTGTTCCCTCCTTTCCTGGTATACGATGGATAGCAATTACATCAGATGGTTCAATTTCTACTTTAAGATCGGACTTCACAAGTTTAACAAAATCATTTCTCAAGTTTTCCCCCTCTTTCTCTGGATAGTTAATTATTCTGATGTTGTGTTTCCTTGAATATTGTTCATTATAATTTCCTACTCCTAGTTTCAGAGCATCAGTAGATCTCCTATTACAATCTTCAAGTTTTTCTTCAAGTCCATTTATAATTTTATCCTTTTCTCTTAATTTTTCTTTCAAATCGTGATTTTTCATATATAAAGAGTCTATGTGATCTTGTAATTTACCAGTCTTTTCTGTTAGTTTGGTGTTAAATTCTACAGTGATTGAATCCTTTAAATTGGTCTTCAAACTTGGTATGTAAGTTGTTAACCACAAAACTCAGGTCAAGAATGATTTTGGGTTCCGAGGTCCAAGAGGTTCTGAAGTTATGCCCCTTTAAACTTTAAAATTTTGCGAATTTTAGGGTTTCCGACTGATAACTTGTGAATGAAATAACACAAGGTCTTCAAACTTTGTATGTAAATTGTTTACCACAAAACTCAGGTCAAGTTAGATTTTGGGTTCCAATGTCCAAGGGGTTCTGGAGTTATGCCCCTTGAAACTTTGAAATTTTACAAATTTTAGGGTTTTGTACTCATGACTTGTGAATGAAATAACATACTGTCTTCAAACATTGTATGTAAATTGTTTACCACAAAACACATGCCAAGTATAATTTTGGGTTCAGCGGTACACATTGTTGTGGAGTTATGCCCCTTTTAACTTAGAAATTTTGGGAAACGTGGCAGGGTATCATGTAATCCACCATTACTATTTTTATGTTTGGATTATTCTCACTGTAAGCTTTCAGTAATTTTCAGTATATTTTGCGTTGTTCTTTGATTTCCAAGCTATAATGGGTCAAAGGGGCCAAATTGAAATACAATGCTCCCTCGTTATACCGCCCTCTTTAACGGAGGTCCCTCAACTTATCGCCAACCATTTTCAAGGTACCTTTTTCAAAAAGTTGCATACTTTCTATGTTATTTATTCCCTCGATATATCGCCACCCTCACTTATCGCCAAAATTTTCTCTGGTCCCAAAGGTGGAGATATAATGAGGGTGCACTGTATTTCAAAATACGTGAAATCTTTATTTTTCTTTGGATTTAAACCTGAGTTTTTTTCTTTGGATTTCTCTTGATGTAAGATTTTAATTGGTAGTCAACAGAATTTCTTAGCTCTTATGATATCCTAGTAATAAGGGATTAAAAGGGCCAATTTTTATTTTCACGAGTTTGTGTC
>MJUU01038685.1:2472-12694 GCA_002080025.1 Modiolus philippinarum | reverse complement strand
TTTTCTAACATTCCATTACAACTTACAAGTATATATTGTCTTTACTACATGTGTTTATTTAAAATATCCATGTAGTTTGTATAAATATAACTCAATCTTTGTTAGAAGAAATGTCTATACTTATAAGGGAGACTTACTTGCAATAAACCCAGTAGCGTGTTTCCTTATCTTATCACTTTGTATTTATTTTGCTTATATTTTACCATATATATTGCTTCCTTTTTTTTAGCTCACCTGGCCTAAAAGGCCATGTGAGCTTTTGCCATCACTTTGCGTCCGTCGTCTGTCGTCTGTTGTCCGTCCATCAACAATTTCAAAAATCTTCTCCTCTGAAACTGCTGGGTCAATTGTAACCAAACTTGGCCTGAATCATCACCAGGGTATGCAGTTTCAAAATTGTGTTTGATTGGTTGTAGATCAAACAACACGGCCGTCGTTACTAAAAATAGAACATGGGGGGTGAATTGCAGTTTTTGGCTAATAACTCGAAAACCGTTACAGATATCAAAAATCTGACAAAATAAAAATCATCAGCATGATGAGATCTACCCACTGTGCAATTTTGAAGAAAATCTGAAAACCCATCTCGGAGAAATAGCCCTTTTTCCGTTAAATTTTCAAAATTTTTGCATTTCAAAAAGTTTAACAGATAGAGGTCAAGTGTAAATTGCAAAAATGTTCAGCATATCAAGATCTACCCTCCCTGAAATTTAGAAGAAAATCCATAAACTCTTGTAGGAGTTATTGCCCTTTTTTCACCTTTTTAAAAAAAAATTCGTATTTTTTCATCTTTTATTTCCAAAACTATAGAAGATGAAGGTTAAGTGTAAATTGATGAAATGTTTGCCATGCTGTGGCGACTTCAAAACTGATGTTGAAAATTGTTCCTTGACCGCCATTTTCAAAATGGCCACCAAAAAAGGCTGAAAATTCAACATTGTCCGATTTCAATGAAATTTGGTTTCCAAATAGATATTGATGTTGGGACTTTAAAACCGGTGTTGAAAATTGGTCATTGACCGCCATTTCAAAATGGCTGCCAAAAAAAGGCTGGAAAATTCAACATTGTCCGATTTCAATGACATTTGGTTTCCAAATAGGTCTTGATGTCACAACTTCAAAACTGATGTTAAAAATTGTTCGTTGACCGCCACTTTTAAAATGGCCGCCAAAAAAGGCGGAAAAATTCAACATTGTCCGATTTCAATGAAATTTTATTTCCAAATAGATATTGATGTTTTGACTTCAAAACCGAAGTTGAAAATTGTTTGTTGACTGCCATTTACAAAATGACATCTTGACTTCAAAATTGGTGTGGAAAGTGGTCCTGCAAGAATGTTTTTTGTCAAAAAAGCCCAACATGATCAGACTTTAAAAACAGTTCAAGATATTGGAGGTGTCCGAGCTTCAAAAGTTTGAGAAACTGAAGATCAACTGTATAACTTACAATGTTACCTTGATTCTGGCAACTGAAAGCCAGGTGAGCGATACAGGCTCCTGGGAGCCTCTGGTGTGAAATAGTACATTTAATCTTATATGAGGACTTCCAACATTTTCACTTGGTGATTGATTTACTGAATGGGGGTAATAACAAAATTACCGAACAGAGTGGTCCGAGCTGAAGTCCATAAGACAAAAAGAGTTGAAATTTAGTCAGGACGAAAAAAAATGATGAAAGGAGAACACAATGAAAATGAGAAAAAAAGGGAATATTGGTTACTTGGACTTCAAGATACATTATTCCATTGCTTGGATCTACCAAGTATTTGGAGGAATTCTCTCATGTGCTTTAACTCCATATCCTATCAGTGTTAATTGTGTTTTTAAATCATGGCATATCATGAAAAATAAAGTTAGGTTCTGGGGTTAAAAATAGTATGGACTATGGGTTGCAATATAGAACTTTGATGACCAATTGCTCAAAGACAAAAGACATTTATATAATTTCACAGTCATATTAAGAAAATCTAAGGTATGTCTGTCAAATGGTCTGTTGTGCTTACAACAATTACTGTAATGAATCAACTTGTGTTTACCTTAGACTGTCTTCAACTTAAAGTCACTGAGTTTGTTGTTTATTTGAAAAAGAGTTTTTAGCAAAAAACTTTTGCAGTTTGTATATATAGAACAAATTTTGACAAATATTGGTGTTAAAAAATCTAGGGTTAGCCCTTTAAAATGGTTTTGTGCAGGTGACTTGAAACAACCAAAGCCAACCAATTCTTAGGTCCCTGCAACTAGATTTAGAAGATCTTAACTTCTTCTTCCTCAATGTTGTCACAGTGTAAGCTTCACATGAATTTCTTGAAACACTTATATATTTCTTTTTATTTTTTATAGATGGACTGGGAATTCATCTCGCCCAGAAGTTGCCCAGGCAGGTACCATGATGGATATTGGCACCAGACGGATATTTTCAGAAGAACATGACATGTTTAGAGAAAATGTCAGGAGATTCTTTCAAGAAGAAGTGGCTCCACACCACTCAAAGTAATTAAAGTCAGATAAGATATGGAGCTTAGTAAATTCAGCAGCTCTTTTAACAAAAAAAAATCTTATTAGAGATTACTCGTAGGTCTTTAACATTTCATATTGACTTGCAATTAAAATTTAATGCAAATTTTTTGTAAAAGCTTAATTATGTGATACAGGGATGTGATATTTCCGTGGAATAGCGGATATCCGCAGATCAGGTTGTTTCCAAGTCCGTTTTCCTATATTTCCTATACTTCTGATTTCTGGCTATTTCTTATTTTTCTGCGGGACTTCCTGTAACAAATCACATCCATGGTGATAATAAAGACCAAATTAAATAATAATATTAGTAGTAGAATTTTTTAAGTGGTCCTTAAGATATTTTTTAAATGAACAAAAGCAAATCAACACTCCAAGCTCACAACATTCTAAAAAAGACTTCTCTGGAAGTGAAATTATAATTGTCAGTGTGTTGTTTTTTTCATGATATACATGTAGTTGTTAATTGGTTCTTTCATTTAATACAATTTGGTACATGTACAAATCAAAATTGAAAAAGTTGTCATACAAAAAAGAAAGATAATTAGAAGTTTATATATTTAAGATGTACACATTTTATATGGTCTAACAAGTCAGTTTAAAACAAGATAATGCAACCAAAAACACAACATGTAGCCATATATGAATGAAGGAATATAATTATTATCCGACTACACGAAGGGGAGATAATTTGACTTTTACTCATGATTGATTCTTTCTACAGATTTTTTTAAATGAATGATTCCTCTTAAACCATATGAAGGATTTTGATAAAAATTTATACCAATGAAGGACACTATATTCAGTTGTGTATGAAAGCATATAATTGCTGTCAAGTGCCATGAAAGGGAGATAATTTGACTTTTCATTGAATCCTTTTCCAAAGACTATTTTAGATTTTGAAAGAAAAAAACAAAAAAATTCAAGCTTTTATTTGCAAAACCTGCACTAGTGTGTTCAAATGGGAAAGCAGGAGGTATATTTTTCTAGTTTATGCAAATAGAAAAGTTGAAATGTCTTAATTTATCATTATACTTGATGTTATTTTCAGATGGGAAAAAGAAGGACAAGTCAGCAGAGAGGTATGTTTTGCAGCAGATTTCCTGAATTATTAAGATAATTCCAAACGATTGCACCATGCTTAGAGAAGGATATATCTTTTTTTTCAAAATAAAACTATGATTTACTTTTCAAGTACATGTCTGAACCATATTTAAATAAGACTAAAGGACAAATCCCTTAGTTATAGTGTTTAATAGGAAAAATGAAAGGATATGGAGTGAATGTACATGTGACAAAAATGCACATGATACATTAAAAACTCCAGTTTAGGGATCATATATATTCTTTACTGACTTTTTCAGGTCTTATTTTTTTTGTAATGTTTCATTTGGGGATTCTTTTTGTGCAAAGTTTTATGGATTAAACGCTTTTGCTTGTAACCCCTGCATTTGTCAAATGCAAAATTATGAACGTTTCTGCCACACTAAATTTCAATGTTTAGAGTATTGTAAAAGTAAATGGGTCAAATGATTTTATATGTTGAATAGTATTTTCTGTAGGTGTGGGAAAAAGCAGGGAAAAATGGCTTCCTTGGAGTCACTATACCAGAAGAATATGGTGGTGTTGGTGGAGACATGTTGTCAGCAGCCATAGTAGCTGAAGAACAGTATGTAGGCACAAATATTAATGGCTTGAGAAGATTACCTGTGTGTATTTCGTTTGACAGTATACTGTGGATGTACTTTTATTCGTGGACATCAATTTTCATGGTTTTCATGAAAACCACCATTTCGTGGGCACTGTTCATTTCACTTTCTTTTGAACGTCTTTCATCAAATTGGGACCCGACTGTTAAATTAATAACCAATATTGCTTGCAACCCAGATATTACTGAATAAAAACTAAGCTTTTGTTTGTTTTTTTTATTTTAAAAAATCTTTGTTCGCAGGGTGTTATTATAGTGAATTTGTGGTACAAACATTTTGCAAGGGGAAAATTTTTACGAAAAGCTTATAAAATTCAATGATGCCTTTGCTTTTACATATTTCACTTCCAAGCCGAAAAATTTGTGAGAGGATTTTTTGACTGCAAATGTAGGGAAAATTACCACCATGTGAAAATTTCCACATATCCAGTTAGTGATTGAGTACATATAAGAATCAGATATAGATGAAATCAAGTATTACATGCTTACTGCCAAACCAAAATTTATGCCTGAGTAATATACTGTATAGCTGGTAATTTTCGCGGGGTTTTAATGTTTGCATATTTTCGCGGATGGACTTTTATCATGAAAATATGTTCCGCAAATATTTTATGTATTCTTGGGATAAGATCTTTAATAATCCGTGAAATTTTTCATTGATGTCCAGTTGTTGATGTCGGTACGAAGTTGTCGACATCACACTGCCGGCAATATCGTCATGATGTCGTTACATTGTTGCCTATATCGTTTTTTATCAACGCCAACATCGTCTACATCGCAAAGTCGTCACGATGTCATTTTGTAAATGACAACATCGATCTTTATCAATGTAAAAACTGTTCACATAGCTATGTCGACAATGTCGTCACGATGTCGTACCTCTATTGACTACATCGTCCTTTATCAACGTCAACATTGTTGACATCGCGATGCCCGTGATGTCGTCACGATGTTGTTCTGTCTTTGATGACATTGTCCTTTATAGATGCCAACTTTGTCAACATCGACGATATCTCAATTGTAGAAAAGTCGTCAATTTATCTTTCTTCATTCGTCAACTTCGCCTTTCTATAGGAAATTGAAGGAATCTAAATATTAATTGTCAAGTGCATGTGTATTCTTGAACATATCACTTAATTGCAGAAATGTTATAATTAAGGGTTTTTGTCCCCCACCGCAACGCGGAGTGGGTACATAGAAATGCTGGACGTCTGTCCATTTGTCCGTCCGTCCTTCACACTTTCTTGTAAGCGCTCTCATGTCTACAAATTTTAATGGATTTTGATGAAATTTGACCAAAATAATGACACTGTTTTAGCCAAAAATTTACCTTGTAAGCGCTCTCATGCCTACAAATTTTGACAGATTTTCCTGAAATTTATACCAAATGTTTATACCACTAATACCTTGGTCAAGTTCGAAAATCAGTCTCAGTGGATACATTTTGACGGAGTTATGGGACTTTGACCTAAATATCTACTTAGCCAAAAATTTACCTTGTAAGTGCTCTCATGACTACAAATTTTGACGAGTTCTTATGATATTTATACCAAATGTTTATATCACTAATACCTCGGTTAAGTTTGAATATCAGCCTGAGTCGATACTTTAACAAGTTATGGGACTTTGATAAAAAAAAACGACATCGTTTTAGCCAAAAATTGACCTTGTAAGCACTCTCATGTCAACAAATTTTGATGGATTCCCATGAAATTTATACCAAATGTTTATACCACTAATACCTTAGTCAAGTTTGAAAAGCAGTCTTGATCGATACTTTTTGATGGAGTTATGGGACTTTGACCAGAATAGCGACACTGTTTTATCCAAAAATTGACCTTGTAAGCACTCTCATGCCTACAAATTTTGATGGATTCTTATGAAATTTATACCGGATGTTTATACCACTAATACTTTAATCAAGTTTGAAAATAAGCCTCACTCGAAAATTTTTTACAGAGTTATGAGACTTTGACCATATTTTATGACTCCGTTTTTTAGCTCACCTGGCCTAAAAGGCCATGTGAACTTTTGCCATCACTATGCGTCCGTTGTCCATCTGTCTGTCTGTCTGTCTGTCAACAATTTCAAAAATCTTCTCAGAAACCAATGGTCTAAATGTAACCAAACTTGGCCTGAATCATCATCAGGGTATGTCTTCTCAAACTGATGTTCAGTTTGTCCCAACAGGGCCGCCATTGCTAAAAATAGAACATAGGGGGAAAATTGCAGTTTTTGGCTAATAACTCCAAAACTGTTACAGATATCAAAAATCTGACATGGGGTTAAAATGATCATCATGATGAGATCTATCCACTGTGCAATTTTGAAGAAAATCTGAAACCCATCTCGGAGTTATAGCTCTTTTTCCATTAAATTTTCAAAATTTTTGCATTTTTTATTTTTTATTTCAAAAAGTGTAACAGATAAAGGACAAGTGTAAATTGCAAAAATGTTCAGCATATCAAGATCTACCCACCCTGAAATTTTGAAAAATATCCATAAACCCTTGTAGAAGTTATTGCCCTTTTTTCACCAAATTTTTAAAATTTTCGAATTTTTCATCTTTTATTTCCAAAACTATAGAAGTTGAAGGTTAAGTGAAAATTGATGAAATGTTTGCCATGCTGTGTGGACTTCCAAACTGATGTTGAAAATTGTTCCTTGACCACCATTTTCAAAATGGCCGCCAAAAAAGGTGGGAAAATTCAACATTGTCCGATTTCAATGAAATTTGGTTTCCAAATAGATATTGATGTTGCGACTTCAAAACCAGTGTTGAAAATTGTTTGTTGACCGCCATTTCCAAAATGGCCGCCGAAAAAGGCTGGAAAATTCAATATTGTCCGATTTCAATGAAATTTGGTTTCCAAATAGATATTGATGTTGCCACTTTAAAAACCGGTGTTGAAAATTGTTTGTTGACCGCCATTTTCAAAATGGCCACCAAAAAAGGCGGGAAAATTCAACATTGTCCGATTTCAATGAAATTTGGTTTCCAAATAGATATTGATGTTGCCACTTCAAAACTGGTGTTGAAATTGTTTGTTGACCGCCATATTCAAAATGGCCACCAAAAAAGGCAGGAAAATCCAACATTGTCCGATTTCAATGAAATTTAGCTTCCAAATTGGTCTTGATGTCGTAACTTCAAAACTGATGTTAAACATTGTTCGTTGACCGCCATTTTAAAATGGCCGCCAAAAAAGGCGGGAAAATTCAACATTGTCTGATTTCAATGAAATTTTATTTCCAAGTAGATATTGATGTTGCGACTTCTAAACCGATGTTGAAAATTGTTTGTTGACTGTCATTTACAAAATGACATCTCGACTTCAAAACTGGTGTCGAAAGTGGTCCTTAGCAGGAACGTTTTTTGTCAAAAAGCCCAACAAAGAAATATAAAACATGATCAGACTTTAAAAACAGTTCAAGATATTGGAGGTGTTTGAGCTACGAAAGTTTGAGAAACTGAAGATCAACTGTATAACTTACAATGTTACCTTGATTGTGGCAACTGAAAGCCAGGTGAGCGATACAGGCTCCTGGGAGCCTCTGGTGTCAAAAATTTACCTTGTAAGTGTTCTCATGCCTAGAGATTTTGACGGATTTTCATGAAATTTATACCAAATGTTTATACCACTAATACCTTGGTTAAGTTCGAACATCAGCCATTGTCGATACTTTTTATTTCTCCACACATTTAATTCTGGAACAGCCCTGAATGTTTGAAAATATTGCAATTTCAGATACAGTATACTAGTATATTGCTTGAGCGGCGGGGGACCCAGGAATTCTAGTCTTGTTTTTAAAGATATCTTAAAACAATTAAAAACTTTTTGGAGTTTGCTAGAACAATTTCAGATTTCTGCAGTACCAATATATAAAAAAAATGTTAGTTTGGTGCAGTCTTTTACAGAACCATTAAATGGCAGGACAATGTTAACATAATATAGGCGGAATAAACAAGTAGGCAATGTAGCACCGATATAGCCAATACAACGATGTCGGTGATGTTGACAAAATGCAAGCGGGAGTAACGCTGTCAATAATGTGCCGATATCGTCAACATTGCCTTGTCTATCATCAACATTGCCTTGTCTGTCATGTAAACATCCTATAAGAGGAAGAAACGATTCTGACAATATCGTCCCCATATCACCAACATTGCAATGTCAACAATATCTGCGATGTTTACAACATGTGAAAGGGATAGAAATGATGTAGAAATGTCGTACTGATATCGTCAAAATTGCAATGCCGATAATGTCGGCGATGTTGACAACACGTAAGAGGAAGAAGTGATGTCGACATATAATAAGTAGAAACGGTGTAGGCAATGATGTACCGACATCGTAAACATTGCAATGTCGACAATATCGGTGATGTTGACAACATGTAAAAGGTAGTAACGATTTAGACAATGTCGTACCGAAATTGTCAACATTGCAATGTTGACAATGTCGGTGATGTTGACATGTAAGAATAATTAACTATGTAGACAATGTTGTATCAATATTGTCAACATTAAGATGTTTAAGTGCATGTATGTCGGCAGTGTTGACAACATGTTAGAGGTAGAAACAATGTAGACAATGTCGTACCGATATCGTCAATATTGCAATGTCGACAATATCGGTGATGTTGACAACATGTAAGAATTAGAAACGATGTAGACAAAGTCGTACCGATATGGTCATCATTGCGATATAGACAATGTCGGCGATGTTGACAAATTGTGAGAAGTAGAAACGATGTGGACAATGTCGTACCGATATAGTCAACATTACAGTGTCGACAATGTTGGCGATGTTGACAACATGTAAGAGGTAGAAACGATGTTGACATTGTCGTACCACTATTGTCAATATCGCGATATGGACTTATAAGTAGAAGAATGGATTATGACAAAGCTGTGCAGATAACAACAACAGGGTGTGCCTCCTTAATCAAACGATGTCAACACAACATCGTGTACTGGACATAGCTCAAATTTTTGGTATAAAATTTCCACTCAAATCCCCGAAATTTTTGACCCACGAAAATAACCTGCTATAGGGTATATTTGAGAAAAAAAATAGACATGTTTTATTGTACCAGTGATTTACGAATAAAGCTACCTAAAATATTTAAAATCAGTGCCAATTAGTTTAATTTACAATTATAATGTCATGTGATCTACATGGTTTTTTGGGGGTTTTTTTTATTACCATTAGGAGCCAGATTGGATCTTGTCCGTATTTTAAGGAAAACCCTGCATGTATTGATGTTTACATACACCACCCTTGCTTAGGTAGTTGGTTTCCAAAATGGATTTGAAAATTTGTTATTATTTCATAAAAATCAGATTTTATAACACCTTGAACTTATATCATGGTCAATTCAGTTAGTACCATTTGTGCACTAAAACGGTCAATATTTGTTGATTTTGTAGGATGTATGTTAACTGTTCAGGCCCAGGATTTGGTCTACATTCAGACATTGTCATGCCGTACATATATTGTTGATGTATTTTGTAGGATGTATGTTAACTGTTCAGGCCCAGGATTTGGTCTACATTCAGACATTGTCATGCCGTACATAAAGAATTATGGTACTAAAGAACAAATAGAGAAGTTTATTCCAGCAATGTCTGCAGGAACTTGTATTGGGGCTATTGCCATGTCAGAACCTTCAGCAGGCAGGTAAGATTTGAAGGGAGTTCTGTAGGCAATGTAAGTTTATTCCAGCTATGTTAGCAGGAACTTGTATCGGTGCTATTGCCATGTCAGAACCTTCAGGTAAGTTTATTGCATACACAGTTTCCTTTTACAAATCTTACCTGCCTGTTCTGAAGTCTGAAGTCATGGTAAGTTTATTCCAGCAATGTCTGCAGGAACTTGTATCGAAGCTATTGCCATGTCAGAACCTTCAGCAGGCAGGTAAGATTTGAAGGGAGTTCTGTAGGCAATGTAAGTTTATTCCAGCTATGTTAGCAGGAACATGTATCAGGGCTATTGC
>MJUU01038684.1:48483-60108 GCA_002080025.1 Modiolus philippinarum | reverse complement strand
GTTACAAAGAAAGTTTAAATTGATAAAAATGTTATCTTTCGGCAATGACTAAATAAATTCAACCTTTTCAGTGAATATTTATTCAAAATGTATAAGATTTCGAAAGCTATTGGAGAAAAAAATCAACGACCTACATTTTTAACTTCTGCAATATTTTCGAAACGGTTTTTCTTCAATAACTGTTGAAATAACTAGAATTGAATGAAAAAGATTCAGTTATAAAACTTGCCGAAAGGAAACATTTTTATCAACTAAAATTCTTTTAATAACCAAAATTGATACAGAAACGATTTTGCTACAACCAAATACAGACCTCTCCAACCAATTAGATAAGATCCCCTGCATATGCCCCCCCAGATTCTACGGTAAAATATATGAAAATACCCAATTTAACCCCCTTTTCCTTTTTGACCTCTGTGACCTTGACCTTTGACCAATTTTTTTTTGCATATCAATGTTCCTCGTGACTAGACCTATACGCTGGCCAAGTATTGAAAGTATATCTTGCATAGTTCGAAAGTTGTTTATTACCATAAAAACACCCAATTCAACCCCTTTATTCTGAAACAGATGAAGCCCCTTTGGGCCTCTTGTTTATCGAAATGGTTTTAATTGTTAATTGTATTTGTGTAAATATGCTATAAGAAACCTACAGAAAAACGCTACATCAAAATCGGACAATTTTTTTTCTTCATTTTTTTTTCCATTTGTCCCCTTTCGGCCACTTGTTTCTGAAAAAAAAACGGTAAATGCTACCTCAAATCTGTTGACATGCTACAGTTGCGCAATTCATTAGCAATAACATTAAACAAACCCCGTCTCAACAGGATAAGTAATAAGGAGTCTACAGTAAAAAATAGTTCAAACAGCCAATTTCACCCCTTTTTACCTCTGTGACCTTGACCTTTGACCTGACCTATTTTTTTTTGCATATTTATGTTCCTCTTGTCTAGACCTATACACTTGCCAAGTTTGAAAAGTCTATATTACACAGTTCAAAAGTTATAGCCAAGGTTAAAGTTTCGGACGCNAAAAAAACAAGTTTGGAACATTCGATTAAAAAGAGTAGTAAGAGAAAAACAAATAACCTAGATACAGTTTGAACTTACTGTCAAAATTAAACATGGACGTCCTTAAATAGTTATATGTACAGATCTTGCAACTTTTCAACTTGCATCGAATAGTGCGTGTATCGAAGTGCTAGTTAACGAGTATCTTCTCGAACAAACATGAAAACTGATGATATAAAAAGAGATTTATTCTTCTGTATATCCTGTTGGATACTCAATTGTAATCCATGGCGGACATCTTGGTGTTTTACAACATTTTCCTGGTTTTGGTTCATTCATGGTACAGCTTGATGGCAGATTCCATGTAACACATCTGGAATATTAAAAACAAAAATAACTTCAGATGACATGAACAACTGATTATTGATCCCCAAAAGTTCAATTCATATAAAACACTGCGGCCATTAAGCCATGCATATTGTTCTTTTTCTAAATAAGTTCGTATGTTGTTGAAAAAAGATGAAAAATTGTATCTATCTACTTCCTAAGGATGATTCCCGTATGCCTCAAGTGTATTTTTTAAGCTACTAGTAATAACAGTTCAACGCACCTGAAAAGAGCATTCTATGTCTGTATAAGTTATTTTAACAGGATTTGGGAGAAGTATTGCTACCTGAATGCCTTGCAAAACAATTGAAATGCACATAATATACATAATGTGATGGTACAACATCTTGTATCAGGTAGAGTCGGTTGAATGAGCTGTATTAGGCCATGGGCTAAAATTACTTTCCGTGCACCCCACTTCCCATCAAGACCAATCTTTTTCACTCCTCCTGTGTCCCCTCATCAAAATAAACATGTCAACATGAACATATCCTGCACGCAAAGACAGAATGGGCCACTTTCATATTGCACCACTTAAAATTCTGATATTTTTGTTTTAACTTATGTTTAAACTGTTTAGTTCCTTAATTTTCTATAGATGGATGAAATATATAAAACAAAGCTGAATCCATAATCTTTACAATGAATATAAGTTTGGGCCTTTTTTATGGTCTGTGGATACAAAAAAGTACCCCCCCCTTGTTGCAAAAAAAAATATGAAAATGACGAATTTGGGGATTTTTATTCCTTTTAGATAAACAGCTTTGGTAGATTGTTGTACTGTTTTGTACTAAACTTATCAGTTGTGACCCAAGGTTGAAATAAAAACACAATTAAAGTCCAAAGAAATTTTGGAAAAAATGGGAATTTTCGGGATTGTCAATGTTAGTATCGTAAAAATTTGAATACATAACTTTTAATTGCCTATGTTGTAATGTTTTAGCAACAAATTGGGTCAAAATATTTTGTTTCAATCTTCTGTTAGGTTTGCAAATATCGAAATAAGCACCCCTCTCCCCTAACAATTAAGGAAAATTCTAAATAGTGATACTCTGAATGCTATATAATTTAATGTTTTGTTTAAATTTGGCACACAGAAGACCTATAAATAGAATTTAACTGTTTAAATGAGCTATATTTTACTGTTCTAAAATGTGTACAAAATGGGAATTTTCAGTTTTCTAGAATTTTCCACTGATTTGTTGTTGAGATGTAGATTTCCTATAGAATTTATATATAACCATAAATATGGATGCTATATCGTTACAGCATGCCTGACCTTTGAGTAGAATATGTTTCAAACGGTTGAGACAAACTGTAGACTTACAAAATGCAAAATTTTAACCCCTACTGTAAAACAAAATGCTACTTAATATTTAGATTGGATTGGATTTAGATTTGGATTTTTTCTTCAAAAGCTATAGATTTATGAAGTTACCGATTTGTGAAGCTACATATTTGTGATAAGTATGGAATGTGACTTACTGGAACCATTAACTACACACAGATACCTACATAAGTACGAATACATCATGCCTGGGGTCGTGTCGGCGATTATTTATACAAAAAGTGGCAAAATCGAAATTTTCGAATTTTCAGTTTTCCCAGATTTTCATCATTTCGCGATAAGCAAACGAAATTAATTTTCAGATAAGATAGAATTATGTTTATTTAAGACTTTTCAGAGAACATATTTTCATTCGCATTCTGGTATTCACGAAATAATCTCTGATACTCAAGAAATAACCTCTAAATTGTTCCCTAAAGTACAAAAATGCTTTTTAATGTGAAAAGAAAGTTTGCAATAGAGTAATTTTCAGTTCAAAGTTACATAAAATCTTACTTTGGAAGTTTCTATTTCCTATTTCCAAAAAATTGCGATTTAACTTTTGAAATTGGTGGTTTTAAGTGGAAAGAAAAATCATATTGATAATGGTATCAATGAAAAATTGTAGTTTTTGGGATTCTAGAATTTAATAGAGTTTAGTGATTATATGAAAAATGAGTAATTATATCGCAGATATCGTCCAAAATGTTAATTCTAATATTACGTCCTTTAAACACCTTGTGTCCATGACCGTGTTAAAATCTGCATGTAATCGTGGGTATTGTCATGACAATCGATGGCACTTTTGATGTTTGACAACAGTTTTTGCAGCGTCACAGAACAAAACGTCATACTTTACGGGGGTAAATGGCTGTTTCAAATATGAATACAAATACGAATTCATCTCTTCTATACCCTGTAAGTGTCATATTAGAATACTATTCGATATAATTCACAGGAGCCTGAATATATGTTGATTTTACCACAGCTTTGCCCTTTATGCCTTTATTTTATCCCTCGCATACTCTCTGGGTAAAATATTTGCCATAAAGGGCCAACCCGTGGTAAAATCGCCATTTATTTACGCCCCCGTGAATTATTTCCTAACTAATATCCACAAAGAATATAGATATAATTATATTTTCCCAGTTCTTGTAGAGAATTTCAGTAATATCAAAAATATCTTAAAATAAAAAAAAAATCTGATATTTTTATTAGGCTCGAACTACCTTAAAAACGTTACCCTTGATTTAAACTTCAATGGAAAAGGGTGGTTTAAGGTTTGTTACGACCCTCACTATGATTAAACAATATAATCCAGACAGCAGATTCCCACTCTCCCCTTTAATGGCTTTCTGCGAGTCAATATGTGTCAGTGGCAGATAATTAATGTCCATTTCATCATTATTTTACTTCTTATATTGCAAAGAACAATAAAGACTGAGCCTGTATCGCTCACCTGACAAAAAGCTTCTATGCCATGCATGACCAAAAATGATATTTTTTCACCAATGGGTCTAATGTTAATCTATGTTCCCCATTGGTACCTGTGTTTTTGTCTGATCCTATTGAAATGAGTTACCTTTGCAAAGGACCTTATATACACCATTCCAATACAGTTTACTTAAATTTGCTTGAATAGTTTCGGAGAAGATGATGAAAAGGATGATTTTCTCATAGGCTCCAATGTTAAACTATGTTACGCGCTGGCTGCCATGTTTTTGTCAGATCCGAATGAATTGATCATTTTTTGTAAAGCACCTTCCGCACTTCATCCCTGTAAAGTTTGGTTGAATTTGCTTCAGTGGTTTCAGAGCAGATGAAAATGCGATTTTCCCATTGGTCTAATTGTATACTATGTTTTGCACTGGTGACCCTGTATTTTGTCCGATTGGAACAAAATGAGCAATCTTTGTAAAGGTCCTATAGTATATCATTCCTGTGCAGTTTGGTTGATTTTGATTCAGTGGTTTCAGAAAAGAAAATGAAAGTGTGATTTTCTCCACGGGTCCAATTCCGCACTGGCAGCCATGCTTTTTGTCTGATCGAAACGAAAATAGCCATCTTTGTAAAGGATATTTAGTACATCATTCCATAAAGTCTGGTTGAATTTGCTTCAGTGTTTTCAAAGGAGAAGGTGAAAATGTGATTTTCCCACAGGGTCCAATGTAGAGCAATATTCTGTGCTGTCGGCCATGTTTGTTTTTCGGATCGGAACTAAATGAGCAGTCTTTGTAAAGGACCGTTAGTACATCATTCCTGTAAAGTTTGGTTCAATTTGCTTCAGTGGTTTCAGAGGAGAAGATGAACATGTGATTTTTTCTATAGGTTCCAATGTTAAACCTACATCCGGCCCTGGCGGCCATGTTTGTTTATCGGATCCCAACTAAATGAGCACTTTTTGTAAAGGACCTTTAGTACATCATTCCTGTAAAGTTTGGTTGAATTTGCTTCAGAGGAGAAGATGAAAATGTGTTTTTGACCCTAGGGTCAAAATGTTCTCTACTTGCGGCCATGTTAATTTTTCGGATTGAAACTAAATAAGGGATTTTTGTTGAGGACTTTAATACATCATTCCTGTAAAGTTTAGTCAAATTTGCTTCAGTGATTTCAGAGAAGATGAAAGTGTGATTTTACCCATAGCGTTCAATGTTTAACCTAAGTTCCGCGCTGGCGGCCATCTTTTTTATCGGATTGGAACGAAATGAGTAATCTTTGTACAGGTTCTTTAGTACATCATCCCTATAAAGTTCGGTTAAATTTGCTTCAGTGGTTTCAGAGGAGAAGATGAAAATGTGATTTTTCCCATAGGGTCCAATGTAAATCCTAAGTTCCGCACTGGCGGTCGTGTTTTTTACCGAATAAGAACCAAATGAGCAATCTTTGTAAAGGATCTTTCATACATCATTAATGTATCATTAATGTAAAGTTTGGATGAATTTGTTTCAGTCGTTTCAGAGGAGAAATTGAAGATGTGATTTTTCATATATGGTACAAGGTTAAACTATGTTCCGTGCTGGCGGCCATGTTTTTTTTATCGGATTTGAACCAAATGAGCAATCTTTGTTAAGGACCTTTAGTACATCATTCCTGCAAAGTTTGGTTGAATTTGCTTCAGTGGTTTCAGAGGAGGTAAGAAAATGTAATTTCCCCACAGGGTCCAATGTTAAACTATGCTCCGTGCTGGCGGCCATCTTTTTATTGGATCTGCATCAAATGAGCAATCTTTGATAAGGATCTTTAGTACATCATTCCTGTAAAATTTAGTTGAATTTGCTTCAGAGGTTTCAGAGGAGAAGATGAAAATGTGATTTTCCCATAGGGTCCAATGTTAAATCTAAGTTCTGTGCTAGCGGCCATGTTTTATTGGATCTGAATGAAATAAGCAACTTTTGTTGAGGACCTTTATAGTACTTCATTCCTGTAAAGTTTGGTTGAATTTGCTTCAGTAGTTTCTGAGGAGAAGATGAAAATATGATTTTTCCCATATGGTCCAATGTTAAAACTAAATTCCGCTCTGGCGGCCATGTTTTAACGGATGGGAACAAAATGAGCAATCTTTGTAAAAGACCTTTAGTACATCATCCTTGTAAAGTTTGGTTCAATTTGCCTCAGTGGTTTCAGAGAAGAAATTGAAAATGTGAAAAGTTAACAGAAGACAGACGGACGGACGACGGACGCCAAGTGATGGCAATAGCTCACACTGACCCTTTGGGTCAGGTGAGCTAATAAAAAAAATACTACAGCTGAGGTTGTGGGAGTCATTTCTAGTTAAATACAGCTTTAAATAAAATTCACAGTCATTCAGTTTACTTTTGAAAGACACAAGTGTGGTCAGCTTGAGATGAAGGTGTAGAATTCTGACTCGAAATACTTGCACATGTAAAATATGAAAATCTCAAAATACGAAAATAACCATTTTGTGTTTGCTTCTGATTGATAAAAATCTAATGTAACGTAAATAATTTTTTGCATGTGAAAAACAAAGATAGATAAAATAAATGTATATCATAGTTACTAAACACTGTGATGTTGTTATGATTTGAATTAAAAATTTGCACGGATAAGTCAATTTTGCCTAGGATTTTTTAGGGGCGGGTACAAAAATATTCGTACTTTGCATCGTAATGAACACTTTTAGTACATTTATACAGTGCATAAATTTGGTCAAAGTGTAGCGAAGACCAACTTAATCGCTATCCGTCAGATATACGCTCCATACTTGACAATTTCAATAATTCATTTTTGAAAATTCCCATTTTTTAACGAATATTGGACCAAAAATTAGATTTTACCCATATTCTGGTGTTAAAATTGCATATTACGATATATCTAATGCATCGTAAGGAAAGAAAGCAAATATTCGTATGTTTTGTTCATATATATATATATATATATATATATATATATATATATATATAAAGACAGGCAAATTTTGTGATTTTTAGGTATAATTTTGTATGTTAGGGGTAAAATTTTCGGCAATCAGAGTCTAATTGAACACTCCTTGTTTTTTTCTAAACAGTGTCTTAACAGAACTAATGCATCGCTTAGAACAAGTAGTTGGCATATATATCCTCTAGATTAGACATATCCAACGATTTAATGATGAATTTTGCACAAATCTTAAATGCTGAAAATTCCCATTTTTCATCAATTTAGTGCAAAATATTGAGTTTAAGTGGACAAATGGGTGTTAAAATACTTAATTATGACATGATTCATGCAATGTTAGAATATGCAACACACATTTCTTGAGTTCTGGCTATTCTTATGCAAACAGAGAAAAAGCTGTCAATTTTAGAGAAAATTTGTTAGGGTAGGAGATATGATTTCTGCTTTTTGTAAAGAAGATATTATGTACTTTCATTTTATACACACTTTTAATAAGTTTAAACTACTCGTAGATATGATGAGTCAAAAGAGGGACAAAACTGAGAAGAAAACAAAAACATTGAAAGATTTATTTTATTGCTATATTTAAAAACCAGAGGCCCCCAGGAGCCTGTATTGCTCACCTGGCTTTCATTTGCCACAATCAAGCTAACATTGTTAGTTATACAGTTGAACTTCAGTCTCTCCAACTTTGGTAGCTCGAACACCACCTATATCTTGAACTGTATTTACTATATGTCTTTGTTGGTTTTTTTTTGGACAAAAAAATGTTCCTACTAAGGACCACTTCTGACACCAGTATTGAAGTCGAGACATCATTTTGTAAATGGCGGTCAACGACAATTTTTAACGCCATATTTTTAAGTTACAACATCAAATATCTATTTGGAAACCAAATTCGTTGAAGTTGGACAATGTTGAATTTTTCCGCCCTTTTCTGGCAGCCATTTGAAAATGGCAGTCAACAAACAATTTTCAACACCGGTTTTGAAGTAGCAACTTCAATATATATTTGGAAACCAAATTTCATTGAAGTCGGAAGATGTTGCATTTTTCCCGCCCTTTTTGGTGGCCATTTTGAAAATGGCAGTCAACGAATAATTTCTAACATCAGTTTTGAAGTTGCGACATCAATACCTATTTGGAAACCCAATTTCATTGAAATCGGACAATGTTGCATTTTCCCGCCCTTTTTGGCGGCCAGTCAACGAACAATTTTCAACACCGTTTTGAAGTCGCAACATCAATATCTATTTGGAAACCAAATTTCATTAAAATAGGACAATGTTGAATTTTTCTCGCCTTTTTTGGCGGTCATTTTGAAAATGGAGGTCAACGAACAATTTTCAACACCGTTTTGAAGTCACAACATCAATATCTATTTGGAAACCAAATTTCATTAAATTAGGACAATGTTGAATTTTCTCGCCTTTTTTTGGCGGCCATTTTGAAAATGCCGGTAGACTAGCTATTTTCAACACCAGTTTTGAAGTCGACACAGCATATCACACATTTCATCATGTTTACACTTAACCTTGGTCTTTAGTTTTGGAAATAAAAAACGAAAAGAAAAAAAAAACAAGAATAATAAAATTCGGTGAAAAAGGGCAATAACTCCTACAAGAGTTTTTGGATTTTCTTCAGAATTTAAGGGTGGGTAGATCTTTATATGCTGAACCTTTTTGCAATTTACACTTGACCTCTATCTGTTACACATTTTGAAATAAAAAATGCAAAAAGTTTGAAAATTTTACGGAAAAAGGGCTATAACTCCTACATGGGTTTTCAGGTTTTCTCAAAATTGCACAGTAGGTAGATCTCATCATGCTGATCATTTTTAACCCTGTCAGATTTTTGATATCTGTAACGGTTTTCGAGTTATTAGCCAAAAACTGCAATTTATCGCCATGTTCTATTTTTAGCAATGACGGCCATGTTGTTTGACCAGCGGACTAATCGAACACAATTTTGAAAGTGCATATCCTGGTGATGATTACGGCTAAGTTTGGTTACAATTGACCCAGCAGTTTCAGAGAAGATTTTTGAAATTATTTACTAAAATGTTGACGGACGGACGACAGACGACGGACGAAAAGTGATGGCAAAAGCTCACATGGCCTTTTAGGCCAGGTGAGCTAATAATAGTTAGGTTGTTTAAATCGTGTTCACATCATGTTAACATATTTTATATTCAAGAAAGTGATTGAAAGACTGACAACAATTTTCAGAATATGGAAAAGAGATGCACAAGTTGTTCTATATATAGACCATTGAACTTAAACAACTTATAATTTGTGTCAGATTATTACAGGGTAGGAGCAGATTTATGGATTTTTAGAAGCTATTTTGTAAAGAAATGTTACATATGAAGATTCTCTGTAAGGCTTATACCATATGCTATCATTTAATGCCAATTTATTATAAATGGGAGGTACCAGTAAACATTTGGAAGCATCTGAAGGAAACTGTTGCGAAAACTTTTTGTTTCAAAATTTCGTCGGAGGGGTCCAAAATGTGAGCCTGTTCCACTATTGCGTGCAGGTAATAATTATGTTAACATGTTTTATTTTGAAGAGGGGCTGTATACAAACTTAAAAAAAGTGAGTTGGGTTGGGAAGTGAGTGTGAACCGAGGGGGGGGGGATATTTCAGCCCATTGGCTTATATTTTGTCGGGCAAGATATCACCAGAATAGGTCAGCATGGAAGGATTTACCTAAATAAATACGTAGCACTTGGAGAAGAAAAATAGACAACTGTCCTGGTGAGCCTGTGCATTGATCACTGAGCGAAAAACAACTTTGTTATAAAATGTAATACAACCGCATTAGAGCTGGTTTAAGGTGTCTGCAGGGTATTAATTTCCTATTATAGAATTTTGTGAAATTTTCTGTGTAGAAACATAATTGTATTATTGTTCAAAATATAAAATAAAATTTGGGGTCACCGTGCATTTAAGTGCAAAATCTGAAATTGAAAATTTCAGGATTTTACATAGAAATGATAAAGAAAATGATTAAAGGAGAGGGTAGTTTGAAAAATTTATTATAGAATTTTTTCATACTTTGCATGTAATTAACTATCATTATGTAGTTTACATATAAAAAATAAAAATTAGGGGTCGCCGTTAAAATAAGAGAGAAAAATTGCAAAATGTTAATTTCTCTAGTGATATCTTTGTTAAATTATTTTATCAATTATCTCCCTTGAAGAATTTCTGTGTTCTGGAAATCCAGCAACATATTTAAAGCTCATGTATTTTAGCTCACGTTTTTGTAACGAAGATGTTATAAAAATGATTAGGAATATAAATTTTAAATACATTTGAACTTTCTTTTCATTTTAAATAACTATTTTGTTAAATTTCTTAATTAATGAAACCTTAATGAACAATTATTAGACAAAAATGGCGGAATAATACCACTGACACACCTTAAGCAAATTTGGATAGCTTTTTGCATAGCCACGATTTCATTCTTTAACCCAATATTCAGTTTGAAAATGCAAAAGATCAATCTAATAAGTTAGAGATAAGATACACCAGTTTTGCCAGAAGAATGTTGTAGCAAGAAGACTCATATCTATGTATCACAATATCATCTCTCCTGGTTTATGACACAAAGACTAAACAGTTAACTGATTCGATTATTCCTGATATGCGAGAACTCATGAACACTAACACGGCCACCAATCGCGCTAAATCATATCTAAATGATATGAAAACAATTTCGTTAGCGGGACTTCCGGATATGCGTTGCCGGGACTTTTTCTCTGCACCTCGAAGGTAAATCGTCTTTATTAAAAAGGCGAATGTCATTCGATGTGTTCTCATAGTTCCTACCTTAACTGAAAACTACTGCAATAATTTCGGTGTGATACGGACGCTAGAACCTTTATTCTGAGATAAGCCTCGTTGAAAACACTGGGAACGGACGAAATATTGCCTCGAACTCGATGGTTCTACTACGTTGAATAAACATGTTTTAATAGTCTACACGAACAAACAGACAAGTCTTCGTTTATCTTAAAACAGTAAATTTCATGAAATCCCTGAAAAATACACATAATCCGAGTTAGCGGTACCAGATATGAGTTAGCGGTAAAGAGTATGAGTTAGCTAACAAGTCGAAATATATACGCTGGTGTCTGTCATATAAGATTGTTTTCGTTTGTACTATAATTCCACATTTCTATCGAGCTTTTTAATAGCACAAGACCATAATATACAAGGACAGTAGTTGTACGAACTTTTGTCAGAAATGTCAAGTGACTTAATCTATGACATAGCATTTGGTCATTTTGCAAAGATACGACATTTTTTAGTATTAACCTTTACATGTTTTATTATTTTTACGCTGAGAAATTGTACAATTCTTAATCAATGGTCTTAAACCGTTTACTTCATGAAATGAAGGTATTTTTATTTTAAGTTTTATTATGGATATCGATAAAAGGAAAAGGAAAATTTTCAATGTTTCTGGTAAATTACAGGGTAGCGTGGTATGTTA
>MJUU01038684.1:0-22539 GCA_002080025.1 Modiolus philippinarum | reverse complement strand
TTAAAAATATTAAAATTTTGAAAATTTTACGGAAAAGGGGCAATAACTCCAACATGGGTCATCGGATTTTCTTCAAAATTGCACGGCGGGTAGATCTTGTCATTCTGATCATTTTTACCCTTGTCAGATTTTTGATATCTGCTACGGTTTTTGAGTTATTTGCCAAAAACAGCAATCTACCCCTACGTTCTATTTTTAGTAACAGCGGCCATGTTGTTTGGTCCTCGGACTAACCGAACACATTTTTTAAACTACATACCCTGGTGATGATCCAGGCCAAGTTTGGTTTCATTTGGCCCAGTAGTTTCAGAGGAGAAGATTTTTGAAGAAAAGTTTACGACGGACGGACGGACGGACGGACGGACGGACGGACGACGGACGGACGACGGACGACGGACGACAAGTGATGGCAAAAGCTCACCCTGGCTTTAGCCAGGTGAGCTAAAAAAGGTATTCTGCTAAATTTTATGTTTTTTTCCTATTGGAAATGCCTTTTATCTATGTCAGCCATGGTCCGGGTGAGCGATACCGGCTCTTGAGAGCCTCTTGTTTAATTTTTGAGTTGTATAGTTCAGAAGTCAAGTAAATTTTGAGCTATATTTTGATTTAATTTTCTGAAGTTATTTCATATTTATCGAAAAATG
Organism: Modiolus philippinarum; assembly: GCA_002080025.1. Classification (NCBI taxonomy): domain Eukaryota; kingdom Metazoa; phylum Mollusca; class Bivalvia; order Mytilida; family Modiolidae; genus Modiolus; species Modiolus philippinarum. The sequence continues at coordinate 21,895 of MJUU01038684.1, read as the reverse complement.
CCAATCTACACACATTGTTTTATTATAATCATGGCAACAATAATCATTTTTATATTATTTAAAGAAGTAACGTAATTCACCACCCAAAATACCCTTGCCCGGTTTGAATGTGTGCCTAGAATATACATTCATTCATCAAGAGCTACCTTATGTGTTATGTTGTTCTATCAAAATATAAAGCATTTGGTTGATTTCTGATTTTAAAGTCTTCAGCCGTTTTTACACATAAATTGGCACACTGTAATGTTTGCTTTTCTTTGTTCTCGTTTTTGTCATGTCTCTGGACTTTGATTGTTGTAAAAACTAAGGGACCGACCATTTAACTTGAAGGAGCGGGCTATGGTTTTTTACGAAAAAAATATTTTGGATCTGATTTTAAGTGAAAAAAAATATTTTGGCTGCCAAAATGATGAAAAAAAATTTTCTGAAGGTGGCTTTCTGCCCCAAAAAATAATGTTAATTTTGAAAAAAAAAATATTTTGTTGATACACGTGCAAAAAATAAATAATTTTTTTCAGAAAATTTTTGTCCGGAGAAAAAACCATACCCCCCCTTTTCAGGTTAAATGGTCGGCCCCTAAATCCCTTGTTCCTTCGGTATTCTACTGCCGTTATTTTGTGTTCGTAGTAATTCAAATTGTAATTTTTCTGCTCTTATCTGCTCTTATCATGACAAATAAAAGTTGTTTATGTTATACTTGTGTTGGCCACGCATATGGTTTGACTAGCCACCTATTATTAAACTTACACGTTGCGCATTTTGGGGTACATGGGATGACCTTTTAAATGTATTTTTATTGTGTTTATCTTTAGTAAGACAAAGTTAAGGGTCGGATAATCTTTAAATGTTTGTTTTTTTTTTTTTTTTTTTTTTCAAGTAAAATTGGTTTCCGCAGTACATGCATCGAAATCTTTCATTTGATACCCCAGTAGCATTTATACACACGGGGGAGGAAAAAAGAAAACACGATGACGAAAACGTCGCAAATACTATATAGATGACGTCGGGGAAAATCTAGCTTATATGATCGATAATGTGGAAATCTGGACTGACCAGTTTTTTCCCCTATTAAGTTGACTGGGAAAAAACTGGATGATGCCTATTTTTCCGGGAGAAGTTTAGGATCGATTCGGAATTTCCCCCGGAAATACAAGCATTGGGGGAACAATGGCTATATGACACCGTAACAATGTAAAGGCTTTCCTTCCGGAGCATCTGGTGTCATTTTTTATTGTTATGCATTTCCGACGAGCCTAAGTCTTGAATTTATAATAAAAAATATATTTTTATAAATATATCTTGTTCTCGGTCTTTTGTATTCTGGCGTTCTCATTTTATCCCAAGTCTCTGAGCTTTGATTTATGTTATCATGGTATACTTTGCTCCTTCGGTATTCTACTCAGGCGCGGATCTAGACATTTAGAAAAGGGGTTCGAATTGGAAAGGAAAGGAGCGAGGCGCGAAAATTTAGGGGTATTTCTAAATAAAACATCAGGTTATTCATTAAAAAATACATGATTGTCCAGAAAAAGGGGGTCCAACCTCCTGGAACCCCCTCTGGTTCCGCCAAAGCTACTAATGTTTTGTAGACTGTGCTTTACAGAGTGTAAATATACAATTATTTCATGCCTTTGAAGGAAACAACAAAAACTATTGTCCCGAGGTGATGGAAATTACTTGTGAACTGTTGCCTTAGGCGAGATGCCGAAGGCAAAAGTTTGCAAGCCATTTCCATCATCGAGGGACAATAGTTTTGCTGTTTCCTGAAAGAGGGCATGAAATAACTGTTTTATTAACTTATATTAGCAATAAAAAATCTTGCTTATAAGAAATTTTCTACACGGGTAACCCTTGCGGTAAGATTTAAATGACGTCGCACTGCGCAATTATTTTGCGCATTTAACAGTTCGTCCGGAAATCGGTAAACAGTTAACTGTTGCACCCGACGTTAAATTTTCAAGAAAATAGTTTAAAATGCTACATAATTATGAAAATTGTAACTATAAGTTAATAAAATTTCTTAGTGTTGTTGAAATGAAAATAGGCAATAAAATGATAATAAGAAGTGGAATTGATTTTGCTAATTCTGTTGTACCTGAATTTTTTAGAGTTGCAGACCATCAAAAATAGAAAAAAGAACCTTTAGAGCTGCGGCTAGTTCTGTATTACATTGAATGCGAATTTCATTAAGTCACAGTACGTAACTTTGATAAAAATTATATATTTAGTCTAATTTCAATATCATTTACCAGTAGGAAACGAGTAAGTTAACTGATATAAGGAACAAAAGTGCCGTTTTCTTTAGCATGTGTTTAGGTGCTCTAATATCCCGCAAAAGGATTGATGAAAATTTTCAAACTAAGTTAATTTCAAAACACAAAACCAAAGAGCCGTAAAATACTGGATTTTCGCGATAACAGTTGCTGGAAAGAGGGTAAGATTGGTATCAGATTAAATTCCTTTTGGGGTGTAGGCATTGGAAGGTCTTTTACAATAATTGCCCATTTCATGCGGATCCGACAAAAACATGACCGCCAACACGGAACTTATTTTTACATTGGACCACTTGGGAAAACATCATTTCCATCATCTGCTCTGGAGATAGTGAAGCAAATTTCACTAAACTTAAATGGAATGATGCATCAAAGATCATTTACAAAGATTGCTAGTTTTGTTACGATTCGACAAAAACATGGCTTCCAGCGCAGAACATAGTTTAAAATTGGCCCTATGGGATCTTCATCTTCTCCTCTGAAACCCAGAAGCAAGTTCAACCAAATGTTATAGGAATAACGCATGGAGGGTCCTTTTCAAAGATTGCTCATTTCGTTCAGATCTGACAAAGAACATAGCAACAAGCTGCGAAAATACCTTAACATTGGACCCTATGGTATAAACATCATCATTTTCATCGACTATTAAGCATTTAGTAAGAAGAACGATACACACTCAGTCTCTGAGCCTCTTGTTTGCTAATTTACGATTTAATATTTTCAAACAATTTCTCTAAAAATGTAAGGCAGATTTTACCCAATCTTTATATGAGCATTACTAAGTGTATCCTGCACAGAACAACTTACGTGAGATGTGAGATTTTTGATTGGTCGTCAGACCTGACCGCCGTTCTTAGAAAAGGAACCATAGTGGTCAGAAAGATTTAGTCTAATATTTGGTAAAGTAAGTGAGAACAGAACCTTCAGTCTAAAAAGAACAATTCAAGGACAATGGCAACGTCGGAAAAACAAAGAAACAAAGACAAAACATGTGCACGGCACAAAAAAGGAAATAACACGCACATATACAAATATGAACAACGCGGACCCAATAAAAAACATAGGTGAGATCAGGTGCACCGGTAGAGTAAGCATCTCTTGTTTCTTATATGACACCCGCCATGTTGAACATGTCAACTCCGGTAGTAAAGTCAAATCCGGTAGAGGAAAAACAAACTTAAGTGGCAGAGAAAAAGATCTGTTGTCATCTTGGGAACAGATATCCCATAGCGGTCCACAAGATCGTGCTGTCGACCGTAAAACCTCTGTATTGATGACCTCAATTATGGGCAACATACCCTTGATTAAGTAGCCTATTTGTAAGCAACCGAGCTCTATCAAGGTAGTCACTGTATCGACCACAGGCCCTTTAGTAGCAAATGAGTTGGGAAATGTAAACTCCATATGCCGGTGCTTTTGGAATGTTGCTACAAAGAAAAGGAAAGTAAACTATTGGAAAAGTGAAGTAATCGCGTTTGTCATATTGCCTAGTTTGAAGTGTACCTCTGTTGTTAATTTCCAGATAAAGGTCAAGGAACGAGGCTGATTTGGAAGTATTTGTAGTATCCTTAATTTCGAGCTCTTTCGGATAGATAAGATGAAGAAAATCACCAAAGTGAGGGTTGTTTAGTGATAAAATATCATCTATATAACAGAAGCTGAAATTAAAGGACTAGACCGTTTTTTACCTTTATTTTGAAGAAGTTTGAAGAAGCCCTTCGATGAATTCAGCTCCATAAGAGTGGAGAAATAGATCGGCTAAAAGAGGTGCACAGTTGGTGCCCATTGGAATTCCGATAGTCTGTTGAACAATAAGTCCTCCAAAGTGCACAAATATATTGTCGATGAGAAACTATAACATTTTAATTACTTCTTCCTCTGTATATTTTTTCTGTGATTCTGAGTCGTATTTCACAAAGTAGACTTGTTCTCTGACAATAACAATGTACCTATATGTTCGTTTGCCGTTCATGCGGGAGAAACATCTATGAATTAAATCTTTCAGCCGTGATTTCAGTTTTACATGAGGCATTGTAGTATAAAGCGTGGAAAAGTCAAAAGTTTTAATGCTGTAACAGTGTGATAATGATCTAGATTTTAAGAAGTCAAGCAGATCCTTCGAGTTTTTTTAATATCCACATTTCATTTACACCACTTCTCGAAAAGATAGTATCACAATATTTTTGAAGGCCCACTTTTACGGCTGTCAAGATGGATGTTAATAGCTTAGAAATAGGTTTTGTAGAACATTTATCAGATCCATCGATGTACCGTTGTTTGTATGGGGATTTGTGTAATTTTGGTACCCAGTACAAGCAAAGGAGATCAGTGTCTTCATCTTAATTTGGTTGAAATCCCAAAGGAAAGCAAAACAGATCTATAAATCTGCAATATCTCCTCCTTAAGCCGCTCTTACACTACACCGTATAACACAAACGTATGAGGAACGGATGAAAATCATTTTTATACGGTAGTAAATATTTTTGTTCGGTCACGAATTACAATGAAAACACACAAAAACCGGAGGTGTACAGTAGGTACACCGTACATGCACAGTCCTGGCACCGAATAAACCGAACTCGAACCGAACTGACACCGGAACACTCAAATTATCAGTCTAATGGCCTCCAACTATGAGGCAACCACATAAATTATGTTACTCCTCAGCGGTTCAAGTTCCTCTTCTGGCAGGACCATCATTTTGGTGTTCCGTCCGGTTGCCTTATAGTTGAAGCCATAACGTTGAAAATATGGGCCTTGCTTTCTGTTCCTCTCTTGTGATTTTTGGCTTTTTCTTTTTTTTTTCTTTTTTTTTATATTTTATATTTTGTGCTTTTTATCTTTTTATCTTTTGGCCTACTTTTACGATTCTTATTTTGTTTATTACATATTAATTTTGGTCATTGCACAACATATATTTTCATAAATTCGTTTTATTCGGTGTTCGTCCGGTTGGTTTCCGCTGTAAGTTCGGAACTGAAGCGGTTTATCCGTTATCTCTTCGGTAAAAGTCCGTTTCACCAGTTTAATCTACCGTACATAAACGGAGGCAAGACGGACATGCAACGAATGAAAAACGTCTATACAACGCATGAGAACCAAAAAGGTTATAAAAGACGCTTAGTTTTAGAGTTTGTATTAATGGAATCACACACAGCTAATTTTTGTTTTAAATAAAAGAACAGCTATAAAATTTTATATTTTTAGCTGTCGCAGAAAAGTTCACGAAGTCACGATTTCTTTAAATTCTTAATTTTTAATGGAACCCCATGACAGAGATTAAGATATGATATCTTTAAAGTTATAGAAAATAGTATGATCCTCATATATGCTAATAAAAAGCTATTCATATGGAAGTGTAGGCCTGAAATATTTATTTGAATTATCAAATACAAGATATTCCTATGGGCACAAACTGTGCGCCCCTCCTAGCCGATCTGTTTCTTCACTCTTATGAGGCTGAATTCATCGAAGGGCTTCTTCAAAATAAAGATAAAAACTGGTTCAATCCTTCAATTTTAGCTTCCGTTATATAGATGATATTTTGTCACTAAACAACCCTCGCTTTGGTGATTTTCTTCATCTGATCTATCCAAAAGAGCTCGAAATTAAGGTTACCACAGACACTTCTACATCAGCCTCGTTCCTTGACCTTCATCTCGAAATTGACAATAGAGGTAGACTAAGCTGTATGACAAACCCGATGACTTCACCTTTCCAATATTAAACTTCCCTTTTCTTTGTAGCAACATCCCAACAGCGCCGGCATATGGAGTTTACATCTGCCAGCTCATTCGCTATTCAAGAGCCTGTGGTCGATACAGTGACTTCCTTGATAGAGCCCGGTTGCTCAAAAATAGGCTACTTGATCAAGGGTATGTTACACAAAACTTGAAGTCATCCCTCCAGAAGTTTTTCGGTCGACATCACCATCTTGTGGACCGCTTTGGGATATCTGTTTCCCAGATGACAACAGATCTTTCCCTTTAAAGCCTAATTGTTGTTTCCTCTACCGGATTCGACTTTACTACCGGATTTGACATGTTCAACACGGCGGGTGTTTTATAAGTAGCAGGGGATGCTTACTCTACCGGTGCACTTGATCTCACACATGGTTTTTTATTGGGTCCGTGTTGTTCATCTTTGTGTGTGTATCTTCATTTTTCTTTTTCTTTGCCGTACTCATATTGTGTCACTGTTTCTTTTTTTGTTTCCGACGTTGCCATTGTCCTTGGATTATTCGTTTTGGATTGACGGTTCGGTTCTCACTTACTTTATTGGTTTTTATTATTTATCTGTATTATTGTTTGGGTAAATTTGAGTCTAAATTAACAACATTTTCATTGAATGTAAGTTAACTATGCCTTTTTCCGAAATATTCTAATTTGAACGGAGGTAATAATGCAAAATGTACAAATGTTCCAAAACCATGAATCAAATGTCGACCGTTACAGAGTAATAAACAAATACAACGCTAAAATTTGACTAAAACCTCCAAATTTGAATTGAAGTGCCAACCCTCCAGTTTGTAATTTGCTTTATAGTGTACAAAACGAGGCAATTCTTTTCATTTTTTCTGAAAAGTACTTGTCAGACCATAGTCTAGTAAAGATACGTAAATCTAATGACAATTTTATGTTGCTTATGTTTTGAATTTACAAGCATGTGTATTTATTTTCATGTTTTAAATGACATTGCCATTACATTTCAGAAAATATCATAGGGTTATGTTTCAGTTGCATCTGTCTAAAAAAGTTTTATATCAGTATGTGGTTTTTGACGAAACCTTTTTAGTTATACCAATATCAAAAATAATATTTATTTCAAATAAACATTTATTAATTATTAAGAATTTAGGCTTAAAATTAAATTTAAGGTTTACCCAAAGGAATCGTCTTATAAAATTTATAATTTTTCAGTTCTATATATATATACCTGAAATAACCTCTTATATTATGGAGGTGAGTATATGAAAAATAACGGACCTTTAAAACAATTTTGTCAATTTTGAAACTTGGTGAATAAAGACAAACATCAAATCGTTTTAAAAAGTAAAACACACGAAATATCCACATAAAATTCACAATGATTATTCAAAATTTGTTGCAGTTTTATAGGTGAAATAAAGCTAAATTTAAGAAGAATCAAAATTGTCTTGATTTCAGGAACTGACCTATGACCTCATTGAAAATAAAATGTGACCATAGCCAATAACTACGACATCGTCACTTCGATGCGCCATGGTCTCCTCTTTCCAAACACTTATAATGTAGGTGTGTTTTATTCCGTTTACCCAAATTCGGAAAACTCGTCTCTTTGGCACCCTACTACTTATCAAAGTTGGTCTTATGACCTTAAATGAGCTACTTTACCCTTTTATTACAAGTCGTTTTGAGTGCTATGGATAAAAAAAGACATTGTTTATAGGAAAAAAAAACCCTGAGGGATCCGAATAACAAATTTCAAAATCGACACTTCTCTATATCCTAAAGATAGATCGACACTAATACAAATCTCATTTGATTGGTGCATATTGTGAAAAATTAGTTAGATGCGGAATTGATTTGACTTTAAGGTCAAAAGGTCTTTCATTCGCCCTTTTCATTGTGATGTCATAATTGTCTGACAGATATATAATGCGTCATATTTAGGTAGTTGCTACCCTTGAATGAAAGTAATGAGAATTTCATAAAAAATGTACTGCATTAGTAGGACTCAGTGAAAGGTTGAAAATATAAAAGAAAACCTAATAGGTTCATGCGCTTAATTTTGAGATACAAGGAATAAAAAAATGACAGGAAATGTCCATTTCTAGGTTTTTATTAGCCTTTATATAGAAATTTGTAATATTTTACGAAAGGATTTTTTAAAAAAGAGTGAAGGGGTAATGTCAATTTCTTGAAATTTCGTCTTAATTTCTTTAAAGGTATATGCTTGTAGAATATATGATCATGGGAAAAATATTTTACATGTTATAATATGGAAAAAGACAGAGAATTCTACATAACTGACCAACTGCAAAATGTGTCAACTACCTTTAATTGATGTTGTCGTGAATTGCCCCCTTTCCGGTATATAATTAATTACACGGTGACCTGTAGATTTGCCAGGTCAAAAAATAGCTTTTATATATCTTGAATTTGAAACAAAAAGAAATATTTTTATTTGCTATTAAAACAACAGCAATCTCGGCTAAATTTTAGAGTGATATACTCAATCAACATAAATGGCAAAAATGAGTAAAGAACCACATAATATATTTTAAGGAGGCGCATTCCTGATGTTGTTACATGTAATATCAAAGATTTCTTCAAACCCATTTTAATTGATTATGAAAATTCAAATAATTGTCAGGTGTCTTAAATTGACCTTTTAGAAGAAATTCATAAAATAAAAAAAATGGGTTATTTTTTTTCTATCTGTTTTGGGTTTTATTCGTATGTTAATTATACTATAGGGAAACGGGACAGAGAAAGGGGAGGTTTGGGTACCCATAACCCGGTTTAACCCTACCGCTGCCTTTTGCTAGTGCCGGTACCAAGTCCGGCTGTCCCGAGTTCCTATCGTTGTTTAGTTTGTCTTTTGTATTTTATTGAGGATTTTTTTCTTGTTCAGTTCCTTGTTACTTTGTGGCATGTTTTTCTACCATTGTAGGTGTTTCCTGTTATCTTTTTTCATTCTTTTTTCATGTGCAAAATATTTTCAGCCATTCATCTGGAGAAAAACAGAGGAGTTTTGAAATCCGACAGAGATTAAAAAATGCGATGAGTGCATCACTTGAATCAAGGGAGTTCGCTACCCAATGTGAAAATAAAAAGGATTTCAGATAAATCTGAATTAAAAAAGGAGTGATTTGAGTGAAATAAGATAAGTAGATGATTTTGTTTTTGAGATATCAGTTAATAAACTGGACTTCTCTGAATTTTTCAAAGGTTTCACAAGAATAAGGTTCTCACCATTAATGAATGTGACACATTCATTAATGGTGAGAACCTTATTCTCCCAGTCCCTTTCTAGATCCACTGTTCGCACTCCTTTTTTATGAATTACAAGTAAGTGAGAACCGAACCGTCAATCCAAAACGAATAATCCAAGGACAATCGCAAAATCGGCATCAACAAAGAAACAGAGACACAGCATGAGTACGGCACAGAAAAGAAAAATGAAGGCAAACACACGCAAAGATGAACAACACAGACCTAATAAAAAACCAAGGGTGACATCGGCTGCACCGGCAGAGTAAGCATCTCCTGCTTCTCATAAGACACCGCCGTGTTGAACATATCAAATCCGGTGGTAAGGTCAAATCCCGTAGATGAAACAACAATTAAGCTTTTAAAGGGAAAGATCTGTTGTCATCTTGGAAACAGATATCTCATTGAGGTCCACTAGACGGTGATGACTACCGTAAAACTTCTGGAGGGCTGACTTCAAGCTTTAAATTTGGGTAACATACCCTTGTTTAAGTATCCTATTTGTGAGCAACCGGGTTCTATCAAGGAAGTTACTGTATCGATCACAGGCCCTTGAATAGCGAATGAGCTGGGAGATGTAAATTCCGTATGCCGGCGCTTTTGGGGTGTTGCTTCAAAGAAAAGGGAAGTTGACTATTGGAAAAGAGAAGTCGTCGTGTTTGACGTACAGCTTGGTTTGAAGTCTACCTCTGTTGTCAATTTCGAGATAAAGGTCAAGGAATGAGGCCGATTTGGAAGTGTCTGTAGTAGCCTTAATTTCGACCTCTTTTGAGTAGATCAGATAAACAAAATCACCAAAGCGAGGATTGTTTAGTGACAAAATATCATCTATATAACGAAAGCTAAAATTGAAGGATTGTGCCAGTTTTTTTTTATCTTATTTTGAAGAAGCCCTTTGATGAATTCAGCCCCATAATAGTGGAGAAACAGATCGGCTAGGAGTGGTGCTCATTGTTCCCACAGGTTATCCGATAGTCTGTAGAAAAACAGACAAATAAAGGGATATGGAGTAAATGTACATGGGAAAAAATCCTATCAATTCATGGAAAGATTAAGCAAATGGAACAACGCTTTTATTGTTGTTCTTCATCTTGAAGTCGCCATGAGGCATTCAACAAAGAGCAATCACTCCTACCTCATAGTAAGTTCAAGACGGCCCCTAGCACCGGTTTGAGCGGAATTCACTTGCTAATTGATGAACAACGCCAAACTGTCCTCCAAACTGGACAAATATACAAATATATATCAGAAACTCTAATATTTTTATCATTTCTTCCTCTGTATATTTTTTCGTGGTACTTTTTTACAAAGTTACAATGTACCTGTATCTTCGTTCACCGTTCTTACGTTCTAAACATATAATGTGTCCATTTTCTTGTTTTCCATTCCTTCCGATAAGACCCTAATAATATCATTTTTATTTCGAAAAACAATAGATAAATTGTTTAAAGAAAGAACTAGGCATTGATAATTCCAAAGACAATTCAACTTACGCAGCTACTACTCCGTCAAAGGAGGGGATATTACAAAACCAAAAATCTGTTTTGCTTTCGTTTGGGATTTCTACCAAGGATGAAGACAGGTCTTTCTCTTTGTACTCGTTTGGTTTTATGCATTGTAAATAGTTTTTGAATATGGGTTTTCTTTGTTTGAGTTCTAGTGCTGCTGACGAGGAATTAATTTTCGAAATGGCCATACAACTCATTAAAATTATTGCAGTTGGACTTAACATATGTGTTATGGTCCCATGTTCATTTACTTCATATCTTTTCGTAAAATATTTAATACAGGTTTGTCTTTTATTGCAGTGTGGAGTTGGTAAAACAATTCCCCGTGGTAGAGATGTATGCTCTTTATTTTTGTTAGATATGGTGTACTTGTACATGAGATGATATGTCATGTGTGCACTTTATTCAATTACTATTATATAAATTTATGTAAATTCTACAACCAAAGGAATAACTCCCTCCATCGTAGTTTTGTCCTTAGCTATATTTGATATTACTGATTATTTGAATTTTGTTTGGTTTATGCATTTTTAATAGTTTTTTAATATGGATTTCCTTTGTTTGAGTTCTAGTGCTGCTGATGAGGAATTAATTTTAGAAATGGCCATACAACTCATTAAAATTGATGCAGTTGGAGTTAACATACGTGTTATGGTCCCATGTTCATTTACTCAATATCCTTTCGTAAAATACATCATCATTTTTGCAAATTGATGATGCTTTAGTTCTTATTGACCCTCATAGCTGATTGATTCGTTTAAGAATCGTTGACCTTAATCCATTCAGTAAGGGAATCAAGGTCTTCATCTTGTTCACGCGTAATCCATTTTCTGGCATAGTACTCTACAGCATCCATAAAAAGCTTTAAATTTTGTTTTCAGTTGATGGAACGTGGTCCACTGAATTTAGGCCCTTTTTCAAGAACATCACGGGAAGACTTGTTTCAATGATGTTCAAATTTCCCGTTATGACGGGACCATAGGGACTATATATGTATGGTGAATCAGAACATAAACAATCCGGTGGTTTAGAATTGAGGTCATCGGTGGTAGGGTTTTGCAATACACGTTTATTGCTGAAAATGTTAGACGCGATTGGTTAAGTATAGGTGTACGAAAAGATCGGCACTGATGTGTGTTTCAAATATGGAGGCATTTTGTTCTTTACGTTTCTGTGTTGCAAGATATTGGCTAGGTTAATAGCATCCAAACAATTAATAGCGAATCTGATGATTTAAATTATGCTTATCTATCTCACTGTTAACTTACAATTCCTTGAATTTGTAGAATCCAAAGGTAGGCTGGACACATGTACATTGATATTTATACGTGAATCAGACTCTGTATCTATTTACAATTCCCTACATCTGTAGAATCCCAAGGAAGCCTGAGCACATGTACATTTATATTTATACATGAATCAGACTCTACATATACTTACAACTCCCTACATCTGTAGAATCCCAAGGAAGCCTGAGCACATGTACATTTATATTTGCAGTCGTCAATCCATGTATCATCCTGACCGTAATATTGTCCCTTGTAGGAACAGGTATCTAAAATACAGAAAAAGCAAATGATTATTACTGTATAGGTCTTTATATTCACAGTACGAAATTTTCTGTTTTAAGTGTTAGATTTATTCGCGGCGTTTTATATTCGTGGATTTTCAGTTAAAATCGTTACATTATTTTATACTCAGGTCTACAGTAAACTATTCGCGGGTATAAATTTTCGCGCTTATTATTTTAAACGCAAATAGCGCGAAAATTAATAACGTGCGAAATTTTACAACGATACAGTATTTTTTTTAAATCATAGATCTGTATACAGTTACCTTCAGTCATCGAGAATGAAGATAGCACTTTCCTGGAGTACCGTAGAAAGCCCTGTTTGAACTACTTGGTAAGTATACTATGAGCCTGACCGGTTTCAGTCCTACTGTGGGCTGTCATCAATTCATTTTACAATTCATTTGTCAGAGCCAAATGAATTGTAAAAAATTGTGCTCTGGTTTTTATACCCTTTGGTGACCAGTTAACCATTCACATAATATTTTAACCTATTAACTGTTTTTTTTTTGTGACGTGTTACCCAGTATATAAACGTATTTAGCCTATGCATCCGTATTGACTAGTTAGCCAATATTTGAACCAGTCAACCAGTATATCAATCAGATAACCAGCATTTTAACCTGTTAACCAGTATTTTAAATAATGGTTTAATCAGGGGGTCCAACCTTATTGGTTGGAGAAGTCCAAATTTGTTTGGAGCAAAATCGTTTCTGTCGGATACCTTTTTTGAATGGGACCATCTGAGGACCATTGCGGCTAAGTTTGGTTTTAACTTGACAAGTAGTTTCTGAGAAGATCTTTGATTGTTTTTTCCATAGGGTCTAATGATAAACCATGTTCCCTACTGGCAGCCATCTTGGATGAGGTACGGACCTACCGGGGGCCCATCTTAGAACCATTGCGACTAAATTTGGTAATAATTGGACTGGTTGTTTTTGAGAAGAAGGTCTTTGAATGTCTTATCCATGGGGTCCAATGTTAGAACTATGTTCCCGTTGGCGGCTATCTCGAGTCAGGTATGGACCTATCCTATTGGTTGTTTGGAAGTAATCACCTAAGGACCATTGTGGCTAAGTATGTTTTAATTGGACCAGTAGTTTCTGAGAAGATCTTTGAATATCTTTTCCATAAGGTCGAATGTTAAAACTATGTTCCCCGCTTTCGGCCATCTTATTGGATTAGGTACGGACCTGTCGGATACCTTTTTGGAAGGGACCATCTAAGAACCATTGTGACTAAGTTTGGTAATAATTGCACTGGTAGTTTCTCAGAAGATCTTTGAAAGTCTTTTCCATAGGGTCTAATGTTAAACCATGTTCCCTACTGGCAGCCATCTTGGATTAGGTACGGACCTACCGGGGGCCCATCTTAGAACCATTGCGACTAAATTTGGTAATAACTGCACTGGTTGTTTTTGAGAAGAAGATCTTTGAATGTCTTATCCATGGGGGTCCAATGTTAGAACTATGTTCCCGTTGGCGGCTATCTCGAGTCAGGTATGGGCCTTTCCTATTTGTTGTTTGGAAGTAATCACCTAAGGACCATTGTGGCCAAGTTGGTTTTAATTGGACCAGTAGTTTCTGGGAAGATCTTTGAATATCTTTTCCATAAGGTCGAATGTTAAAACTATGTTTCCCGCTTTCGGCCATCTTATTGGATTAGGTACGGACCTGTCGGATACCTTTTTTGGAAGGGACCATCTAAGAACCATTGTGACTAAGTTTGGTAATAATTGCACTGGTAGTTTCTCAGAAGATCTTTGAATGTCTTTTCCATAAGGTCGAATGTTAAAACTATGTTCCCCGCTGGCGGCCATCTTATTGGATTAGGTACGGACCTGTCTGATACCGTTTTTAGAAGGGACCGTCTAAAATTATCAATGAAGGGATATGCAGTAAATGCAAATGAGACAAAGTCTCTACAAATACATGGTAAATAAGCAATGGAACAACGCTTTTATTGTTGTTCTTCATCTTGTACAATTGTTCTTCATCAAGTACAATTGTGACTAAGTTTGGTTATAATTGGACTAGTAGCTTCTTAGAAGAAGATCTTTGAATGTCTCTTCCAAAGGGTTCAATGATGCAACTATGTTCCCCGCTGGCAGCCATCTTTGAAGAGGTACGGACATGTCAGATAAATTTTATGGAAGGAACCATCTAAGAACCATTATGACTAAGTTTGGTAATAATTGCGCTGGTAGTTTCTGTAAAGAAGATCTTTGAATGTCTTTTCCTTAGGGTCCAATGTTAAAGCTATGTTACCGCTGGCATACATCTGGGATGAGGTACGGACCCGTCAGATACCTTTTTTGGAAGGGACCATCTAAGGACAATTGTGACTAAGTTTGGTTATAATTGGACTAGTAGTTTCTGGGAAGAAGATCTTTGGATGTCTTTTCAAAAGGAGCCAATGTTAAATCTATATTCCGACTGGCGACCATTTTTGATGACGTACGGACCTGTGAGATACCTTTCTTGGATGGTAACATCTACGGACTTGTGTGACCAAGTTTGGTTCCAATTGGCCCAGCGGTTTCAGAGGAGAAGATATTTGAGGTAAAAGTAAAAGACGGACGGACGACTGACGACGGACGCCAACTGATTGCAAAAGCTCACCCTGGCATAGCCAGGTGAGCTAAAAACAGGTTGAACTAGTACTTTTATTAAATACATATGGGTTGTTGTCTAGACTTAGAAAAATTTTTACAGATTTTTATAGACAAATAAGTCAAAATTGCGTTTAAAGAAAATTCGTCTTTAACAAAATCCAATGGACTAGCTAGGGTGATCAACTGCACTTACTTAAAGGTGCTGTAATTCCAAATCCTTCACCATCATTTGACCAACATACGACTATGCCACAACATTGTCCTTGTTTCTTCTCTACATGACATGTTGGTGGTAGATGTTCATATACAGGGCATCTGTCATAAAATAAAAAAAAAGGGTAGCCCACTTCAAGTACTTAAAGTTAAAAATGGTATAAACCTTACAACATTACTCTACCAAGACTCATCTTCCTTTAAGCATCCTTGAGCTAATGAAGATATAATTTTATCCAAATCCAATGACAAATGAATTTGCTAGAGTGTTTACAAAGTGGTAGACGGCCAGTAGTACCCTATCCCTGCATTGTGTTGCAAAAGGGGGGTTTAAAAAAAAATTTACATACTGTGTAAGTACTTTTTTCGCGAGGTTCCAATTTTTGTGGATTTCGTGGAAATTAAGTTCCCAACGAAGTGCATTTTTGCCCAGAGTTTTAATGGATATAATCTAAAGCCTTGAATTTAAGTACCAATGAAATAATGATTTTCATGAAAACCATGAAAGTTGATGTCCAAAAATAAAAGTACTTCCAAAGTATGCCCTATGATTTCTTCTTTTCAAAGCACAGATTTAGCTTCTGATACAACATAAGTTTCATTTTGTGCCCCTTAATAATTATATCAAAAGTAATGATGATTGTCATTACAGGGGGTTACATATGTAATGTGAATAATTATAATTTTAATTTCACCTTGTTAAATATGTATGGTTCCTGGGGATAAACTTACTTGCACTGTGTTCTATTTGTAATGCCCTTGATAGATGATTTGACTTAAAGCATGTTACATGTGCCATGATCCCAATAATTGTGCGCCTTACAATGTATAACATTTGTAACACTCCTGATAATTGTGCCACTTACAAAGTGTTACATGTGTTATGTCCCTGATTACTGTGCGACTTACAATGTGTTATATGCGTAATGTACCGGATGATTATTTATGAAACGTAAAAGTTGTTACATGCGTAATGTACCGGATGATTATGTGACGTACTGAGGGGTTTGATCTAAACAAATAGAGTTGCAAAATTGTGCATTCTGAGAGCATTTCATGTGGTCATTGCAAGGAATCTGAAACAAAGTTTTTGTATAAAGATATTCATATAATTTGCTTTCATATCTGTGACCTCCATTGAAAATTTGGTTTTACTGCAGGGGCTATAGTAGAACTTTATTGAAAATGAATGAACCAGTTCTACGAAAGAATGCACAGAAGATCATGGATCACCCCATATTTCTGGTTTTTCATGTAAATATCATTTTTTTAATTTGAAATGTGTTTTATTGTTAGGACAATATGACTCCACACTCAGAACACGAGACTTGACAGGTAAGCTTCGTGATGAAAATTTGACTTACAGAGTGTTACATGTGTAATGTCCCTGTTTTTCGTTGTCACATGTGCAATTGTAATCACAACCATCCTGCCAATTCTCTCCTTGATGATACACAGTTCCTTTATAAAGACAGCCAAAAGCTATAAAAATATAAGTTATGTTATTGTTAATCTTCAAAACCAGTTTTTACTCTAATAGCCCAAGGTTGCACAATCTAATGACGTACAATATAAGAGTATGTACAACAATTGTTGTTGAATGAAACACTTTATTGTATAGCAACATAATATTTCCCCAAGAAAGCAATCGAATGTAAGCGTGCAATGAATTCCAATATTGCGCTAGTGCAAATATGACCTCGCTTTCATGATGAAAACAAAAATCCCTTTTTAACAGAAATTTTAGCTTTGCTAAACAATAAAAGGGTTATTGCATGAATATAGCTAATATTATCCCTCGTAGAACATATAGTGCACTCACAAGCTCGTGCAATATAAAATTTTACTCATAACAATATTCACCAATTTTCATGCAATAACCGTATAATATTCAAATTTGTTTGTGATTTCAACTTGCAGGTAAAATTTTTGGAGGTTTAAATTTCAAAACTTAAGAGCCTTTTTCAAGAAAACTATTAAGCTGAACTCTACAACATAATCAAAGAAAGATGCCACAGCCTGCTTAGCTCACCTTATGGAACAGCATTGTTAGTACATGTTGAACATGTCAGTAAACAGTAATTGACTTTAATCATTCTTCCTAACAGATTTATTTAAGAGTAAATTGAAGGTCACAGAGAGCATCCGAAGCATTCATTGCAGTTGTCATCCCTAAATACATATCAAATCATACATACGAACATATTTGATGTGGGACATGTCAGTAAGAGGGAATGGACTTAAAGCATTCTTCATGACAAGATGCAGATGCTAACTCTAGGGTAACAAACAACCCCCCCCCCCCTTCCATACCGTGAGGTGAGCTAAAAACAGGAAGAATGTGCCCATGGGACACGGATGCCCCGCCTCCTTGAAATCAAAACCCTTGAATTATTGCAGATATTAATATGGACAATATTTATCATGTTTATATCAAATAAATATAAAATAAGCACCATCTCCTGTGATAAATAGCCATTGGAACTGTTTTTTATGAGGTTTTCCGTCAGGAAAACTTCATATAGCCGTCGAAATTGAAATTATCCCGGGTACGAATATGTCTTCACATGATTTTTTGGCGTCAAAATTGTTCATTTACTTGACGATGTCTTTCCTAATGTGACATTATACATGTATTTATGAGGACAATGTATTTATATCCTGCATCCTGCAAAACGGGAATGAAAAGAACACAGGAATATATGTTTGCGGAAGGATCAATGATGTAAACAGGACGGATGCACGTATATAAACAAAACTTGGTTATGTAACATATCATGAAAACATCACCTGTACAACGTCGAAATTCACAACTTGTGTAATCAAAAAATGTGTCCTGTGAAACAGTGTCCAGGTGTTTTATGGGACGGTCATTTTGATTTTCAGGGAGGGCTTGAGTGTTTTTGTAAATAAATAATTTAGCCTTGGAGTCATTAAAAAATAAATATTCTAACCATACTTGTCATGAAACAAATTCCGCCCACTTCATTTTAATAAAGAAACTATACCGTTTGCAAGAGTGGAAAGATTTTCACGACATAACAATTATGTACATGTAGTTTTAAAATGCTTGAAAATCGTATGACCACTGATGTTTCTTATGCAAATGTGAAGGGGTATTTGTTCATCTAATTAAAAAACCACTCGTATTTCAAATCTTCTTGGCTTCGTTATCCGTGATACTTTCGATTTGAAACCAAAATGTATTAGAAATATTGGAATGGTTAAAAATTGTGTTTCACGCGTATTAATTGACGTTGTTTCACTTGTCGTTTTGTAAGCATAGTTTAGTTTAGGCAGACCATGCGGTTATCAAGAGCGTCATTTGGTATATTGTACGGATTTTGGTGGACAATTTTTAAAGACTCCCAGGCGTGATGACAAATCAAAATAATTCAGTCCAAAACGTAATGTATATGCACTGTTTGTTATCAAAATTGTACCCCATCTCTCCCCCTCTCTCTTTGTATTTTCTTTGAATTTTTTGTATTTTCTTTTAGATACCAGTTTATTTAGCTGGCGAAAGAGTAAAACATTTTTTTTTCAACTAAACAGGGAAAACCGAATAACAGTACTCTGTACTTTGATTATACAATGCAGTTCCCACAAATAATCTGAGAAACATTCTTTTTTATATAAAAATCGATTTTAAGCAACTCTGACCTTGACTTTTGAGATACATGTACCACTCCTGAAATCGATATTTATCTGTTTCGCGTGATAGGTAGGAATGCGACCAAGTTTGGATTTTATTCAATTCAGGATACTCAAGTTATCATCCGGAAACCAAAATTTTATTGACATTTTAGTCTATTTTAGCAACAGTGGCCTTGACCTTGAGAGTATTAACCCGGAAATCGATAGAGTTTTGTCTTGAATAAAAAGTAAGCATGTGACCAAGTTTTGTTTTGATCCAAAGCAGAATACTCAAGTTATCATCCGGAAACCAAAATTTTATTGTTATTTTAGTCTATTTCTAGCAACTGTGACCTTGACCTTGGGAGTATCAACCCGGCAATCGATGGTGTTTTGTTTTGAATGAAAAGTAAGCATGTGACCAAGTTTTGTTTTGATCCAAAGCAGGATACTCAAGTTGTCATCCGGAAACCAAAATTTTATTGAAATTTTAGTCTATTTTAAGCAACTGTGGGGGTACCAATCCCGAAACTGATAGGGTTCTGTCTAGGGTGATAACTAAGCATATGACAAAGTTTGGTTTTGATCCAATACAGGATATTCAAGAAATCATCCGGAAACGAAAACTTTATTGAAATTTTAGTTTATTTTTAGCAACTGTGACCTTGACCTTGGATGGTAAGTAAGCATGTGACCAAGTTTGGTTTTGATCCGATGAAAGATACTCAAGTTAACAAAGTTTTTTTTTAACTTCAAAGCTTAATGGGTGAGAAACATTATATTTACCTGGAAAAACATTTCTACTTCTGATTTCGTCCTCAGTCCAAGCACTTTTGCAGATTGATATTAAATCATACTTATCTCATGAAGCGACTATCAATCTATTTTTTTTTGTGTACGAGTATACAGTAAAAGGGGAAATTTTCCCGAGGGCTTTATTTTCCCTAATTTTTTGATGGGCAGTATTGCCACATATTCGTGTCAATTTCCCCTTGCATACATTTTTTTTATTACAAACATAACAAAATGTGAGAATCGCAAAAATAATACATCTAGAATAGGTTCAGGAATCAAAATCGCAAAATTTAAACCGTATGAAAATACCCCTTTTACAGTATTTAACAAATAGCAGAATTATATACTGCCAAATTAAGATACCTACATGTTGCAATTTGTGTTGGTATCTGTACTTTGTTTGGACCTGCAAATTAAAGTTTGATTTCATGATAAAACATTTTATAATATTTGTTTACATTCTCCCAGAGACATACAACATCGGAGATTGGCAACTCAACTAATATCATTAGCAACTCAACTAATTCTTGTCAAATCACGAAGCCTTCTTGAACTCGATAAAATTTCACTTCACAAAATAAATATTTAATATGTAGAAACCAAATTAAAATAATTTAATAAAAATATCTATTCACCAACAAGGTAAGTTACTTTTCTGTTCAACTTTTAAAGATAAGTGCTACACCGAGTACAGCATGATACGACCGCAGCATGTCGACCCCTGAAATTAAAACAAGTGTAATTGAAAATAAATATGGACACAGTAAAGAGCTTTACATAGTAATCTGATAGACACAACAAGGAGCTTGAAGAATTAATTACCTGGAAACAAACTAGGGAAAATAAAAATTAGCTTTTTTGATCCCTTATTGATTGCAAACAGTAAGAGCTAAGCAAAATCTGGTGACTACCAACTAAATCTTACATTAAAAGAAGTCTCAGGAAAAAATCTCATTGAAATCTGATAAAAAAAAACAATTTTATTTGAACAAATGCAATTTTGGCTGCGTTTGGCCACTTTGACCCTAATAGCTCGGTAACCGTAAGAGCTACACCAAATTGGTTGCAAACTACTGACAAGATTACAACAAAGGGAATCCAAAGAAAAAAGTTCAATCTGAATCTGATGATAAATAAAGATTTAACATATTTATAAAAATTCCATTTCGGACCCTTTGACCACTTATAGCTCGGAAACGGTAAGAGCTACGCAAAATCCGTTGGCACAATACTGAAAGCTTACAACGAGAGGAATCCAAAGAAAAAATCCCATTGAAATGCGATGAAAAATAAAAATTTCAGGTAATCTGCTTGTTTGTAATTTTGGTCCCGTTTGGCCCCTCATAGCTCGGAAAGGAAACAAGTTATCAAAAATCTTAAGAAACAGCTCAATATTTATAAGGAATCCATTGCAAATAACTGCATGAAAATCGGACTTAAAATTAAAAAATAAAAATTTTGAAATTCCCCTTTTGTCCTCTTTATCTCATGAACGGTACATGCAATGTGAAATCCGTTGACATACTACAGACTGGAAATTTCCTAAGGAGCACACTGAAAGAAACGCTATCAAAATCCAATAAATTATAAAGACTCTACAGCCACATATGTGAAAACATCCAATTCAATCCTTTTTGGCCGCTTTTTTATAAAAAAAAATCGGGTGGTGCCACAATGACCAAACTTATCCAAGCCTTCCTTTTATACCAAGGAACATTGTGTTTAAATGCCATAAGGATTGACCAATAGGAACTTAAGTTTTGAGCAGAAACAAAGTGTCTACAGACGACGACAACAACGACAACGACCACGACGACAGCACCATACCATTATACGACCGCAAAAAAATTTGCGGTCGTATAAAAACAATTCATTCTTTGGTTTAGAAATAAGTCAACTAAATCACAAGAAGTTCAGAAGTCCGTCGAACCCTTCCCATGTCTGTTTTCATTGCCTTGAATATTAATGTTTCCGACTTCAGTATCTAAGCATCTACTGTGGTCTCTCTACAGATCTACAAATGATAAATGTAAAAGATGGATAACAGGAAACACCTACATGTTTAATGGCTGAAAATTATTACATGCCACAATCTGCTATGGAACTACACATGAAGAACACGAATAAGACAAAGGATAAACGTAGACAACGGTAGGAACTCTGGACAGCCGGACTTGGTACCGGCACTAGCAAAAGCCAGCGGTAGGGTTTAATCCAAACCTCCCCTTTATTTTTCCCGTTTCCCTAGAGTATAATAAACAAACAAAACCCAATACAGGTAGACCACTAACTCCATGACCACAATCTTGAAA
>MJUU01038683.1:37405-55102 GCA_002080025.1 Modiolus philippinarum | reverse complement strand
ATCCATTTGTTTTGTCCTCGTCGTCTATATAGATACTGTGTGTGTGTGTGTGTGTCGTCTATATAGGCTCTGTGTGTGTGTGTGTGTGTGTGTGTGTGTGTGTGTGTGTGTCGTCTATATACAATTTACCTATTGAATGTGGTCGTTTTTCTGCTATATCTAGAAATAACAGACTGTGCAATTTTTGCAAAAATGACATCGAAGATGAGATGCATTTTGTATTAAAATGTCCAATATATCAGGGTTTAAGGTCATATTTCATCAAACCATATTATAGGAAAAAACCTTCTATGTTTAATTTATATACAATTGATGTCTTCATATAATATGAAAGAACTATGTAATTTAGGGAAATATATATTTCGTGCTATGAAATTACGATCTGATATGTTATAATTAGTTGCACAATGCCTTCTGCTAATTCTTTTGAATCTGTAATACACTTACATGTATATGAATATTTTTGTAAACAATGGTATACCTATAGTTGTATTATACTTTGGTAAATAAAGATATAGATATAGGCTCTCTGTGTGTGTGTGTGTGTGTGTGTGTGTGTGTGTGTGTGTAAAACCCCTTATATTACCATGTTATCTTGATTTAAGACTTTTCTTTTGGTTCTTGCTTCTGTATT
Source organism: Modiolus philippinarum (assembly GCA_002080025.1). Taxonomy (NCBI): domain Eukaryota; kingdom Metazoa; phylum Mollusca; class Bivalvia; order Mytilida; family Modiolidae; genus Modiolus; species Modiolus philippinarum. The sequence continues at coordinate 54,468 of MJUU01038683.1, read as the reverse complement.
CATTTGCATTTTTTTTCACTTAAAAAATAAGTCTTTTAATATAATCTAGTAAACTTAAGTAATTTATGCTTGAAATCAGTGACAGAATTCGGCTTAAATATATATATTTCAGTTATGATGTACTTGTTCTTGAGAGTATCTCTCATATGCATACGCTATCACGCTTTCACATTTTGGCCTTTTTTATCGGAAATTGTTATTCTGACCACCTGTTTATTTCGCCCACATCTCATGATTTTATTATGCCAAATTTTCTTACAATTGGCTCGATGAGTGCCCTGTGGATGTTTAAATGTTGTGATCGTCTTCTATCGTCTTTTTGTCGGACAATGGATGACGAGGATTGTAAGAACACTTTGCCAGTTAAGTTTATGTTTGTTGATGATCCCGCATCCATGGATCATTAGGTTAAAAAGCATGGATGTAGAGTTGCTCGACAATTAGCAATGAGCTCCTCTCAAACCGGTGTTAGGGGGCCGTCTTGAACTTGCTATGAGGTATGAGTAAAGCTCATTGTTGAGGGCCTCATGGTGACTTCAAGATGAAGAACAGCAATAAAAGCGTTGTTCCATTGCATATTTTTACAATGTATTTGTAAAGACTTTGTCTCATTTGCATTTACTCCATTTATTCCTTCATTGTTAATTTTAGTCAATAAAAATTGAATGAAATGATATGGTAAAAACAATTTACTATAACTGCTTCCTCGCTCAAAAATGATTTTTGTAATCACTTTCAAGAAAACCACAATGCATGTAGAGCAATTCGGATATACAGAGTGATTCAGAAACACAAGATTTGCCCTAAGAAAAAAAGGAACTAAAATACCAAAAGAGCTGCAGCCAAGATACCAACAACAAAAATACAAACATCTTCAACAAAACATGCAAACCTACAGCATTAACAGTGTGAACATCATACAAATTAGTGACATAAGTTGACACAAAGGTATATTATCACGGGGCCTAAATTTTAGGTGATTCCCGAGATAAGTAATTATATTGTGGGTGATTACCAAAAATATGTAAAACAAACCCGCTTCAGAAATGACAAGGTGAGAATCTCTCAGCTATTTTAGTGCTCATATTGTTACAAAGCATTGTTTACAAAGAAATTGTACTTATTCTATGGCGAAAGTAATAGCGATTTTCCCTGTGTAAGTTTTAGTTAAAAATCATTTGTACTTTTTGTGTTAAACGTGTAAGATTGTAAGCAAAAATTTAAGCTGTCAGTCTTGTTCAAGATATAAATGCCTTATTTCAATGTTTTATGAAAGCTTCTTCGCTTTATTTTAAAAGTTCCAAATGTTGTTTAAGAACTGCAACAATAAAAACAGGCTTAAATTTGGTATTTATGCAAAATAGTATAAGCAGATTTCTGTGGGTGATCGCCAGGAGTAAGTTAGTTTCTGAGGGTGAATACAAGATCTCAAGAAAAATCAAGCTGATCGTGTTTAAAAATAAGAAAAGAAATATACCAAAAGAAAATGCACTGACTATTGAAAACAATAGAATACATTTAAGTGCACAACTAAATTCTTCAGAAAATAGGCATTGTCTTCTCACTTGAAATAACTTGTGGATTCTAACAATGTTGGTTCCAGTAAAAAGTCCAAACTCAAAACTATGTTTCTCCGGGGTTTGCTAGATTGGTGTAAACAATATTTTATTAGAGAAGCAAATACATATATATAGCAAAATACAAATAGATAAATCGTGGATTGGAAAACAGGTGTTCTTACAAATTCCTCTCCACATAGTTAGGATGAATACAAATAAATGCAGGCTATATCGGATGGGTTTTGAACAATAAAAATACAATCAATGACAATAGTGGTATATAACTGCTTCCTTACATCAGCAGAAGAGATCTTGTTCTAGGTTCTTTTATATAAATGGTCTTTAAGAGAACTACTCTCAGTACGAATGCTGGTATGCAAAATTTGGCCCATCCTGCTACCAGCATAGTTAGAAGATGGAATTTTCACAAAATTATTTAGGTATTGTTTGAGATTTTTATCCGATGGGTCGTTTTTACTTCAATCGGTAGCTCGTTCCATAGTCGAATGGAAGAAGGTACATAACTGTTATAAAAAATTAGAAGTACGAGATACCATGGGTGTAATATTACTTGCGTTTTGTGTACTTTAATTATGAACTTCATTAAAAAGATTTGGGATTAAGCGGGTGAGGTATGCTGGAGATTTATTGTTAACAATTTGGTGAAAAAGTGCAAGTTTATGTAAGCTCCTACGGGACTCGAGAGTTTCCCAACCACATTCTTGATACAAAAAGTCAAGTCTGGTTAACTTTGTTGCACCAGTAACGATGCGCGCAGCTTCGAGATTTAATTAAGCTTTCAAGTCGGTCTTTCATGAAATCTTGATATTTGTCCCATATTATAACACCATATTCCAAAATTGGCCGTACATAGCTGAAATACAATTGCTGTATTGACTTCCTATCTAATTTAAACTTCAGTTGTCGGATTATATTTAGTTTAGAATATGCTTTCATAAGAATTTCTTCAATATGTAGATGCCAACTTCCATCTCGAGAAAACGTTAATCAAAGATGTTTGTGAGTATCTACACTTTTAATGTTTACATTATTGAAGTATAAAGGGGGATAGATAGGGGGTCCTTTTTACGCGAGATAATAATTCGATTCTGTCTTCTTAGGGATAAAATTTCAAACTAAGCTGTACGACAAACGCGATGACTTCACCTTTCCAATAGTAAACTTCCCTTTTCTTTGTAGGAACATCCCAACAGCGCCGGCATATGGAGTTTACATCACCCAGCTCATTCGCTTTTCAAGAGCCTGTGTTCGATACAGTGACTTCCTTGATAGGGCCCGGTTGCTCACAAATAGGCTACTTCAACAAGGGTGTGTTACCAAAAACTTGAAGTCATCCCTCCAGAAGTTTTACGGTCGACATCGACATCTTGTGGACCGCTATGGGATATCTGTTTCCTAGATGACAACAGATCTTTCCCTCTAAAGCTTAATTGTTATTTCCTCTAGATCTCACCCATGGTTTTATTTATTGTTTCCGTGTTGTTCATCTTTGTGTGTGTGTGTCTTCATTTTTTTCTTTTCTGTGCCGTACCCATGTTGTGTCTCTGTTTTTTCTTCTTTTTTTTCTTTTTATTTTTTTTTTATTTCTGATGTTGCCATTGTCGTTGGATTGTTCGTTTTGGATTGACGATTCGATTCTCACTTACTTTACCAGCCATTAAGTTTTTTTCAAGTTAGAATTTAATTGAATAGAAGCAACTAGCGGGTTTTCGATATTGCATAAATACTCGTATCATCGGCAAATAATTTGATGGGACAGTCAACCTCGGTAACAATATCATACATAAATATCAAGAAAAGAAGTGGTCCTAGGATTGATCCTTGTGGCACTTCTGCCTTGATTTCAGTCCATTTAGACTCTTTACCATTTATTACTACCCTTTGTTGACGGTTGGATAAATAGCTTTTCAGAAATAATAAAAGATCGCCAACTATTCCCATTTTTTTCTAATTTGTACAGGAGACCCCTATGCCAGACTCTATCAAAAGCCTTGCTGATATCAAAAAAATATTACACAAATTTCCTTTCCCTCATCTAATGCTTTACTAAATTCATGGGCCAAATAGTGATTTCTAGTAGAATCTTAAGGTACAAAACTGACTGGTGTTCAGTTATTAACTCTCTTATAAAGTTAAGCATATGTTTGTAGATACATTTTTCGAATGCTTTACCCAAGACTGGTAACAAAGATATCGGACAATAATTCTCAACAAGATTGTTTGCATCTTTTTGTGAACAGGTATAACGTTAGCCCGTTTCCAAGAACTTGGAAAGTAATTACGAGAAAGACATAAATTAAAAATAGCACAAAGCGGTTTGGCTAAAATATCAGAAGCCACCTTTAGAAGTCTCGGGTTCAAACCGTCAGGACCTGAAGCCTTGTTTGTATTGAGAAGTTATAATATATCCTTGACTTCATGATCTTGCAGGTTAGCGATGGGGGGATGATAGTTTGTCTCTGTCATCTATGCTTGACTGAGCAAAAAAGAAATCATTAATATTATTCTGATACTTTAAAGGAGGAATTTCGGTATCTTTGGATTTAAAACCTGTTAATTTAATCGCAATTTTCCACCATTCTTTAACAAATGTGTCACGGTTTTTCAATTTTTCAGCAAGGGAAAGAAAATATATTTTTCCTTTTCCAATCGGACAATATTTATTGCTTTATTCCGGAGTTTACGGAATGATTCCCAATGATCCGGACCTTTGTATTTTTAGCTCTTCGATTCATACGATTTCTTTTCCTTATAGCTCGACGAATATTGTTGTTCATCCATAGTGGCTCGTTTTTTCGGACTGATATCACTTTGTTAGGGATAGTTTTATTTACAGCATCGATAATAACATTACAAAAGGTAGTGACTACGGTATCCAAGTTATCAGTATTCACGATACCATCCCAACCGACATTGCTCAGTTCATTACAGTAGCTGACATAGTTTATACTTATTGACTGGGTATGAGTGGAATAGTAAGTTTATTGTCCCCGAGGTACAACTATCGCCCGAGGCGTAGCCGAGGCAATAGTTGTATCCTAGGGGACAATAAACTTACTATTTTGCGAATATCCAGTCAGTAAGTGTTTTATTTTACCGAAAGAAACACCAGACAAAAGATATGTTAATGAGGGAAAATAGTTTATGCTAATGAGGGAAATTAGTTAAAAAGATATGTTAATGAGGGAAAACAGTTTATGCTAATGAGGGAAAATAGTCAAATCTTTGAAAATGGAAAAATAGTAGAAATATTGTATGATCATTTGTTATAGAAAAAAATAACTAAGGTATAATAATCACCTTTATCGTACAGTCATATTTTCCGTTTGATGCAAGTATGTGACGGGTTTTCAATTTTCAATATTCCGTAAGTTGGGCAGTGATGACGCATGTTAGTAGATAAAAAAGGTACCAGGTCCACGACATCTGGGTTGTTAGAGATTACTAAATCTAATAAAGAAGAAATGATTTGCATCATTTATGTGTTGGGTTAGGTGATATTTTGAAAAGATATTCTTCATTTTGTTATTTTGGGGTTTCCCTACGTCTTCATTAAAGTCGCCAAGAATTAATATTGTGTCAACCCCTGTGTCAATGTTCAATTAAATCATACATTGTATATATGATTCGGAGAATCAGGTGGTCGATAAAATGTTCCAATTAAAATCGAAATGCGCATATGCAGAAAATATAAATTCACAGTAACTTCGGTATTAAATCGATGGGATTTAGTTTTTAACTCAACCCATACACACTCAATCCCTCTTACCTCTAAGTCCAATCTACGTTCGGCGTGGATATTTTGCTCAATAAACACTGCCACCCCTCCACCCGGCCGGTCATGTCGATCAAAGCAAAGGGCTTTTGAAAATTATCTAAATTAAGAGAGTCATGACCGATGTCCGGATTCAACAATGTTTCGGTAAAACACAAGATATCCAGATTACACAACTCAAAATTGATGAGGTCTATCTTAGGTACGATACTCTGTATATTAAGATGAACGAATGATGTAAAATTGGACAGACAAGTTTAAAATTCATCAAGTGTAGTATCTGACACAGAGTTTATTGATGATTCCTCCGAGGAAAGGGATTGTGGACCAGGATTTAGTTCATCATCCCCACATAAGCAAATAAACAAGATAAATAATATAATGAACACAAGATTTCTATAAACAATGTCAGATTGGTATTCCATCTCAGACAAACAGGCGTTAGTTTGTATAATGTTTTTACAATTGTTTAAATTCATGATCAGCGAATCGTCTAAATCATTACGATTTGGCTCAGTACTGAGACAAAATTTTTCACAAACTGTATAAATACAGTGTTCATGGTAACATAAGCATATATAACATAACATTATCGGGATAAATTTTAAAGCCAATACAATGTATCAATTAGCAAAAATAATATGTTCTTTGCGTAACATTTTGCACTTTTTTACTCTTAGTGCTCTGCTATAAAACATACCAATTCTGGTATTAAAAACCCCAGTGGCTATTCCCATTCTGTATTTGAACAAAATTTAATAATTCGATATAACTAATTCAGATGAATAAAATCAACTGTATACCTCAGGTCACTTTCAATATATACAGAGAAGAATATAAACGAACAAAACTCCAGAAAAAAAAACACTAGAAAAATAAACAGATTTACTATGCGAAAGTATCAGTCAAGAGTCAAACAAGACTGATAGATCAAAATGAAGTTACAAGTCTTCTGGTTTTTTAACTCCAAGAAGTGAGTTGTTATCAGGATATAAATATAGGCATATACAAATGAAAAGAACTAAGACAATCTTATAGTTTTGGTTCTCTCTTTTTTTTTTGTAATCTTGATACAGTATACATTTAAGAACAAGTACTATATTTACAAAAGATAGTCGGCGCAGTAAAAAAGGTGTGTTTTCTTTGTTCTTCAAAACAACAGAAACAACAATAGTGAAAAACATTGTATGAAGCGATGCAACAAATGATCAGAACGTACATGTTATTTTAGTTGAACATTGGCATATTTTTGCTGTGACAATTAATTTATTACGCCATTAAAAACGTTTACAGTGCAATGCATTACAACTGATATTTCCTATCATCACCTTACAATTAGAGACCCGGTGTGCTCGTCTGTATGTGCGTATAACGACGGACGCCATTCTATTGTAGTACGTTTATGCACTGACAAAAAGTTTAGGATTCATTTAAGACACATATTCGATTAATGAAAATGGTATTTATATGAAAAAGAAAGAAATGGGGTAAATGTCAAGGAGACAACAATCCATATCCAGGTTAAAACGACCTAAAAAAGCATCTAGGGGTCACCGTACGGTCTTCAACACAGTGAGGAACCTCACACCGTATAGCAAGCCCTAAATGGCCCCAAAAATGTAGAAAAAGTGAACAAATGAAAGGAAACAAACCACATCCAATAAAGCGAATATCAAGAAACGAAAATTTCATAAGACATGGACAAGCCAGTGACCAGCATATTCCTGACTTGGTACAGGCGCGGTCGGGTTAAACTCGTTCCCTCCCGTTATGTGTGGTGAATGGCTAAAAAATAAATGCACAAAAAGACTCACAGTAAAAATCATGAAAATTAAACTAGAAAAAAGTCCAACTTATCAACTCCAACTTATGTTAATTTTATATGGACATTTTTACCTATAAGCAACAATTTAAATAAATAAGGTCTTTATAGCAATTTAATAAGTCATTGTGTTTGTGCTTCGAATCTTTTAATTTTTAAAGCAGAATATTTCCGTATTGAAAATTTCGACACGAGGGGAACTTACAAAAATATTTCGTTAAAATTATAATTAAATCCAATAATAGATAATCAGAATAACAATAAACAAACTAATAACTTAAATTTCACAAAAAATATCGATTGTCAAATATTTAGTATTACTGAATCCGTATACTTTATGCGGTTTTCAGAACTGCCGAAACTTACAAATTTTCCAGTTTATAAAAGCTGCTTTGACTATGAGCTATTGCAATTTGTGCTTCAGTACGTATGTTAATTAGTCCATAGTTACTATTCAAGTTCTTTGTTTCACTTATGTCGCAGTCTTAATTAAATTAATCAGTTACAAGTTACAGTCTGAGTCTATTAAAATAAGTAAAGGCAATTTATGATTAAAATAACGAAATGAAGAAATATAATTAAAAAAAATTAATCCAAATTATACAAACAAGTCCGATTTTTGCACTATGACAATATTCTTTTGATAATCTATTTATAGTTACCTGATAGTTAATACACAAGGTGTGTACATTTTTAAGGCAGATTCTCTGCCTTCTAGCTGTCGGGTAAAGCCATCTTGAAAAAAGTGTTTCAACCAGACTCTTACATTAAGGAGACTACTTTGTATGAAAAGAATCGAAATGATCGTTAAAAACGCGTACGACTTACCAGTTATTCATACCAAGGCACAAAAAATAATCCATTCTTGTGGCGATACAGTGTCCATTTCATGACCAACTACATCGTTTTGTGTGTTTATTGTATTTATTTAATATCTTTTAAGAGATACTTTGCTTTTTTAATCTCAGAGCACTTAAACTGACATTCGAAATTCACGATTCAGTTCATTCATAAAAATTTCCTGTGAGGCTACCGGTTTCGGCAGCCGGTCTCACGTCTACCGATATGCCTCTGAAAGCTCCCGATATTAAAATTTTCTCTCAAAAATATTTGTATGTTTTGTAAATGTTCCAATCACACCCTGCGAGGTAAACAAAGGCTGTTCCATTCACATCCCGCCTAACGAGATTACGCGAGAACACGAATCAGCTGTGTATTAACGACAAAATGGCGTCGCCTCCGCGAAAAGGGTAGATACAATTCAAAATTCCAAAATAAATGGATAAAAGAGATGGACTTTTTGAGCAACAGTGATAAATATATACAGGCAGTGTTAAATTCTGTTGTGTGGCATAACCTTTGCCTTAGTGCACGGAGGATGAAATGACGTTGTTCGCCATAGAGAAACAGAGGGACACAAACGTAGTGCTCGACTTCGGACTCAAAGCTGAAATTCTGTTTACATTATTCACAGTAACTTCGGTGTTTTGTTATTTGTAGCTGAGCACAACCTACCATTCTCAGTAGCTTGCACTGATGAGACATAAGTTGTCAAAATGCCCATATGTAGATAGTAAATTTACAGTGACTTCGTTATTGAGTTATTTAATAATATGCAAAAATAATGAAACTTAAGAACTAGATGACTTGACAGAGGAAGGGACAAAATTGGAAATATCAACATTAATTAAGCCACCGAGTGTTACACTTGTACTCGGTCTTGTACTTTGGAATACTTACATGTATGTATACCAACAAAGAGGAGCAAGACAATGAAATGTAAATAAATAGAGTTTTAAATAAATTGCCAACATCCCATATAAAACTGAAAAGACAACCTAAACCGGGAAGGAAAATTTCGGATTTTAATTCTTGAAAAAATTAAATGTCAAGATTTCAGCAAAACAGTAATAATTACAGAACTTCTGGAATACCCAGGAACCTGCCTTAACAGCATTCCATGCTTTGATTGTGTATCACGATCACGATCGGGCCTTCTGTTAATGACGCACACTTTAATTGTTCTCTTGATATTCTTAATATTTTACAACAAATTCTAGTGTTTTACAATATTCGCATTCTTAATCATGTCTACATAGTAGGTTCGTACATGAAAGGAAAATGTGGAAAAATACACCATAAATTGTTTGAGTTACTTGACCCACATTACCTGACAATCTGTAGGAAACTAATGAATGTAGTTTTTAACGATAAATGAGAGTACACTCCATTAATTCCTCGTCCACCGAACATTTACCAAATTATTTCCCGTACGTCGAAGAATTAATGCGACTCTTTATTCACTTTACAACTTACAACAACTCCCCTTTTAGGAACCTCAATTTGCTGCACTTGAAAATCTTTTTATCCAATCAGAGTGAAGATGTTTGGTCACGAGACTCTGTTATCAAGGTTTAAGCATCATAAAGTTCGAATGTTAAAAAGCGAGCATAATAACGACTGCGTTGGGAAAAAAGAAATACAAACAAACAAAACGAAACCACCACCTATAAACAATATAAAAGTAAAACTACACGTAGTTCGTATTCACCTTTTTAATGCCAGTCAAGAGTGACTGTGTTTTATATATGTTTATTACCATAGGTACAAATTTGTAAATATAAATGTAATGTAACAGTTCCATTATACATTTGAATATGTTAATGAAGGCTGTGTAACATTAAAATGTCAAAGTACAGACAACAGATCACTTCTAAGCTTCGTTGCTCTGAATATGAATTTACCAAGATTACATAACTCCTCAACATTATTTGAGCTAAGTACTATATATTTAAACATAGAAGGTCTCGACCAATAATATAATTTGATTTGATCAAACATTTTCTAAATCCATGATAAATTGGACATTTGAGAATAAAATGCATCTCGTCTTCGAGACCAGTCTTACAAAAATTACAAAATCTAATATTTCTAGAAATGCCAGTAAATCTACCACTCTCTACAGCGAGATTATGCATGGCTACTAAGTCTTAATTTTGTAATACACGTTTTATAAACGTCTGGAATACATTTAGTGAGGTAAAATTGCAGACAGAATTGTCTTCTATTGTAAACACTATATATTAGTCTTAATTATTGTAGTGCATATGGAAATATCAGTCGGTGCCTTTCTTGTCAGAAAGATGATTATTAAATGCTCCCTTTTATTTATTTGTATACAAAAATTGTCAAATTTGGCACGTTTATTTTATTTTTTTTTTTTTTTTTTTTTTTTTTTTTTTTATTTATTTTATTTTTTTTTTTTGTTTCAACCAGTCTCCCCGCCCCAAAAAAGTTGCAATTGCAATTACGATTAAATATGTACAGGAGCATTTCTGTTTTGCAATTAAGATTAAATATGTGCAGGAGCATTTCTGTTAGTAGTACTAGTATTTCATGGTCAAGAAAACAGATGTGGTCTAAAGATCCAATGTACATGTCTTTTATAAAAGAAAAACTTATAACACAGTGGGGACATTAGTCACAGGTGGTTCCTTACAAGGTAAATCGAAAAAAAGGCTGTCAGCATGGCAGGAATATCTCGGACTTTAATCCTACTATTCGAACTCCCAATGATATCTTTTTGATATTGAATCTGTACTTTATTAATGAACAAAGCTTTATATTAAGCTGAAAAAATTAGGGGGTCACCGACTTAGTTTTAGAGCTATGACGTCATCTTTATTTACCTGTTTTGAAGGTATCAATTATATACTATTTGGACTATATTTTTACTATATATTTCGTTTCGATTGAACTGAAATTATTCTAAATTCTTCATGGTGTGTACACACGCAATAGAAAAAATACGCAATTTGTTGTCTAAACGGCTCAATTTTCAAGTTTCCGTCATTTTTGTCGGGTACTGGGAATAGGACAAAATCGTCAATCGCAAAAAATTGACCAATGATAATTTGATAATATTTTCACAGAAGACATAGACTAACATCCTCAACGGATTAAGTAAATAAAGAGATAGGGTCACCGAATCAGGGAAAAAGATATTTGCAAAAAACATGTCAAGGCTGAAAATGACGGGAATAAAAAAGTGGGGTTTTTTTTGTAATTTTCGGCCAATGTAGGTATTTACGTATATTTTCTTTGTAATAACAATATCTAAAAACTTTCGAAGTTTTGCAAAATTATATTTTTTTTTTCATTTTCGTTTCTTTTATCAATTTCTGTTGGCGGGGTGAAGGTGGAAATAACAAAAAGGTATACTACCTAAAAGATGTATTCATTTGACTTTATACTGCAACCTCTATACTTGCGTAAGTAAACTACATTGAATGTATAAACATAAGTGATATACAGTCACTGACTGTTTAACACCTTTTCAATGACGTCAACAATGTGTTTCCGTAATATTGTTTCCATGACGTTGTAAGAAAGCATGGATTCGTCACGACCTAAAGACGTTCGTTTCACTTTTTAAACTATCATTTTCAGCATTTTATTTTTCGTTATAGTTGCAGTATAAACACAATAATAATACATTCACTTGACATAAACGGAATATAAGAATTCGGCTCGAATGGGTGAAAATGCTCGCATTTTCCCGCGTTTCTAAGCCTCATCCTTATTTTGCGTTTATGTCAAGTCAATGTACTGTTATTGTCTATGTATCTACACAAGTTTGAAAAATTCTTTGAAATTGTATAAAAGTTATCATCTAATAATTTAATAACAATACAATTCTTGGCAAACTATAAAATGAAGTGATCTACATAGTGTTTAATTAAAATGTGCCCATTTATTCTGTATGTGTTACAACTGACCCTTACGTCGGTCCATGTATCGGGAAAAATTCGCGGGAAATTTGCGACGTCATAAATGAATTACGAAACATTAAACTAAGTTCGCGGGAATTTGACGACGTCATAAAGGAATTACAAAAACAGTAGCAAAATGCGCTGAAACAATAGTAGGATATGCCTTTAAGGTCAAGTCGAAGTAATTGAACGCCATCTGGTGTTGAATTTTTTTGGTGACGTCCCTTTCTATTGTATGACGTTCTTGGGTACGTAAAACACCTATGACGTTTCATATGATTTCCCCGAATGCATCGTGGTGTCACCAAAGTCAGGATCTCGTCGACAAAACTTTTTGTACAAGGGTAACAAAATTGCCTCTGCTTATTAAAAAACAACAAAATCGGCTCAAAAGAGTAAATAATGAATAAATATTGAATAAATGCACATGAGACAAAGTCTCGACAAACACACGGCACTGATAATTATTGATACTTCTAAGAAAAGCTCTATTGTCCGCTCCATTTATCAAACTGCCTAGACCAAGAACTATACGACCTAAGAAGAACGCAGTGGTTTCTTTTTTCAGACCTAAAACACGATGCACAGGGCATAGTCAGCGCCTAAAAACACCTTTACAAATCAAATTTGTAAACATCAAACATCAATTGACATACATCGGCATCTTATCCTAGATATCATATGAATGCAGTCAAAATTTTATCAGTTTAATATTCAACATTTGCAAGGCATGGACGGAAGATTTGATTAATGTATGAGATTTGATTAATGTATGAGATTATAGATATTTCTAAAAAGAAAAGAAAAGATTCAATACATTTTCCAGTAGCTGTATTAAGAGCCTGTCATTTCAATATCACCCCATGTTAATCATAGCTATTCCTCGTGACTTCTGAACTGTCCTTTTTTAAGTTGATATTCCCCAACCCATTTGATTGTGTGGTTTTGAAAGTGTGAAATTCACATATTCACAATTTGGAGGGTATAACCCCCCTACTCCCTTGAGTCCAGAGTACAACATAAATTTGTGAGGAAGTCCAGAGTCCATTTTTTTATTTTTGAAACTTTTTTGAAATTTTAAGTACAAGTCCAAAATGCTATGACTTTTGAGACCGTGAAGTCCATGGACTCAAGTGGTCAAGTCCAAAGTACGCCAAAAATGAGGTCCAAGTCCTGAGTCCAAAAAGGGGGTTATACCCTCAATTTGAGGAAACCCTTCTCATCATTTAAAATGTAAATTTTACTGATCGGATTTCTCGAATAAATGCAGGTGCACTTTGTTAAAGGAAACATTATATCGAATTAATGCTTCAAGAGCAAAGTATGCTTTTTTGCAGAAAATTGCAATGAACTTTTTTTATATAAAAAAAACCGTTCTTGCAATCAGTGCAAAAATGCAACTATTTGTAATATTGTTGTAAAAAAGCTATGAAAGCATCCAAACACAATCAAATATTGGCAATAGACCATGCGCCCCGACGGGTCCAGGCTTCATGTAGTTCCAGGCAATTTTGCCCACTTTTGTCAATTTTTACTTAAGTTCTGCACGAAATTTCAAACATTTCCAGAAAAAAGGGATTCCAACCTCTGGAACCCTCCCTCTGGATCTGTCAATATGCGCTTAATTTTTTTAAATGCGAGAATTATTGCGTGTATTTGTTTCATTCATTTGCCGTGTTCTATGCTTAATTAATTGCAATTATTAAATATCTAACCGACTAAATTTTAATTGAAGAAAACATTTTAAAGGACGAAAATAAAAATTTAAATAATGTGACATCAATGTTTTATATTTAGTGTAATAAAAATATTTCTCGACGAGAAACAAGTACATGTAACTCAAAATTGTCAATTTGAAGATCATTAAAGTCTGTAAAAATAAAATTTCTTTGGTTCTTTGCATGCATTAATACAACCGAATGAACATTGTCACCGGAAAAAACTAGAACTGGTTTAAATAATGGAGAAACGCTATATGCAGTACCAAGTCGGTAAAATTATTTTCACAATTTATAGTATCAGATATACATGAAGGACTTTTGCCAAGATACTGTTTCTGCAAGTCTCTTCATTCGTATCGACGTCCGCAAACGTGATCCTTGACACTAGCATTTTTCTGCACAAATTCGTGTATTTGAATTTATTTATAGAGTCCAGACGATTTTTTTACATTTCTTTTTCTTTTCATATTTCATTGTATCTCAAGCTTAGCAATCATCATGCAAAAAATCAGAATTTTGTAGGACATCGTCAATTACTTCGATTCGACCTTAATTTTCAGTCTCATTGCGACGTAATGACGTCGCGACAGCGCAAATGAAAAAGGCCGCATTTTGTCAACATACGACGTTTTTTTTTTTTTGGAGAATTATACCGAAAAAACAAGCCTGGGTACCCCCCGACTTTGGAAAGCTTAAAACTTGTCCTACAATATATCAGTTATTTAGAAAACTGTAGGATACTTGCCTATTTCAATTTACAAGTAAACAGTATTTTAAGAGAACGATTTGCGTTTTTTCCCTATATAACCAGCTTAAATATGACATTATTTTGGGGAATTTCAATCTATCGTAGAAAAAAATGAGCCTGAGTACCCCGATTTATTTTTTACATATTCTGATGTATCTCTATTATTTCTATAAATGTGCAAAAAATCAGAAATGTGTAGGATACCTTCAATTAGTTCAACTTGACCTTAAGGCATATCTAATAGTTTCAGGGGAGATAATACCAAACACAAAAGAAGGCAATGTTTTCCGGGAATATGACGTTGATAAATGTAACGTCACAAAGTCATTCCCATTGTTTGCGACGAAAAGGTAATTCGTGCCTTCAAGTTTGGAGGATTTTATGGGTATTAGCGATGGGCTATTTGTTAAAAGTTGCATATTTCAATGATTTACTCGGAAACGAACTCGATAACTATGTGGTTTTTGAGATTTTTAAGTAGCATTCTGTTAGAAGTACATGATATCAAAATTTCATAAAATCGACAATATGAGAAGTCTGTAAAATACTGTAAATTTGAATTTCTAATGGGGAGATTTTGTGCCACTTTTACCATGATAAGGGCTATATATTTATTGATTTAGAGGAATAGAACATGCTTTCTCATATAAAATTATTTTTTCTTTAAGTCTTTTAAACCTTGACGTTGTTCTTTTGTCACTTTGGCATCGATTAGATTGAAAATATTTTATCCATTATTTTTTAAACTATAACTTGATTTTTCTCTAAAAAACGCAAAGCTAACCAATTTTTACCCTTGATTCTAATGGAAACAAGATCGGTGACCCATTATTTTCTTGTCATTTTTGGAATCCTCGGTACTTGTTTCATAATATATCTGAAAATTGTCAAAATGACAATATAACAAGAAACTGTTGGATATACCCTTAAAATATGTTCACCCTAGGTTTGAGCTAGGGGAACGACGCCGTGAAAAAAAAAGGGAAATTAGTAATAGTGAAATCAAAATCACCCCTTTTATAATAAATTTTAGTTTTTATTTTACCAGAGACAATGATGATACATAGATCCAGAAAATTAAACCATTGTTCCTTTTATTTAGTATTCAGAATGATTGTTTGCTTTATTAAGTCTTTGTATTGACTTTCCTAAAACACAATGAAAAGCATCGTAGATGATGTCATACCATGTTACAACCAGTTTGTGGGACTCAATGCAGTTTGTGGGACTCAATGCAGTTTGTGGGACTCAATGCATTTTGAGGGACTCAACGCATCGAAAATTGTCGTCAAAAATCAATTGTCAAACTTTGTTTCTATTATGTATTTTATGGCTTTTAATACGTTTATCACAGAAAATCGTATCGGAAATGACAGTAGCGTCATCTTGTGATGATATGTTAAGAATTCTTTTAATAATACGTTTAGCATTCTGACTTCCTTTATTGGTTCAAAACAATCCTTATGGCATATGAATTAGACCTCGTCAATTAAACGTTGTTTTCGTGATACATTTTATTTGGTTATAATATATCAATTGACAATAGTATGAATCAACATTTCTCGATATATTCGATTAAAATAACTGTCGTGTTTCTTTTGTTAATTAGTAAATACATGTAGATATAATTGTAAAACTTGTCAAAAATGTAACAATACATCTTTGTGGAGTGATAACAGAAATGCTTTGCACTTATATTTACTAAAAGTACCCACTGAGATGATTGCTTGGTCATTGCTTTTGTTTATTAGAGATTTCTCGATAACTGACGAATGAACGTAATTCTCCCTAACACTACGAAAGAATTCAAGCTTGTTGTAGGACCCTTAAATGTAAAAACGGTCATAAATGTAAAAACGGTCATAAATGTAAAAAAATCTTACTCTAAATGTAAAACTTACGCTAAATGTAAAACCTGTTGTTATAAATGTAAAAATCAACTTGTCATAAATGTAAAAAAAAAATCCGCTAAATGTAAAAACTTTTCTTTTACCATAAATGTAAAAAAATAATTCCGCTAAATGTAAAAACTTTTTTGATGATATTATTTCTTGGTTATTAGTCCCTTACCGGTTACGCTGAAGGGGCTATAGGTTTGCACTCCGTTAGTCCGTCAGTCTGTCAGTCCGTTCTTTGTTCGAATCTTCGAAACTTTTAAAAATGATTTTCGAATAAAAAAGTGTTTGATGAAATGAGCAATGAAAGAATATAGAGTATATATAAATATAATATATATGTAAAATTGCCATAATTTAACATATGTGGTCTCCGCAGAACGGCCGTTCTTTGAGAAGGACAAAGATATAATTGGACAGATCACAGTGAATTTAACAAAACAAATTTGAAACTTTTCAAGGTGATTCATATGAACTGTCTGGTAATAGTAAAAGTGCGCGGCACCCCCCGTTACAGGAATGAAATTCAATGACACTGTGTACCAGTTTTTATTTCAGAATATAATAAACACCGGAGTTACCTATGCTTATGATATTATGTCTCGTCAGTGCAGAGCAAGGAAAAACATAAGAAACACACAAATCAAAACACGAGTGAAAAAAACAACAAAAGTATATAAATAGAAATCTGAGAACCGGCCAAGGACAGGAGATACTCCTAAATTAAATTTTACACTTTTTCAGAATTGT
>MJUU01038683.1:0-24863 GCA_002080025.1 Modiolus philippinarum | reverse complement strand
GGGTGCACGGAAAGTGTTTCCAGCCCACGGACTACAGATTAATGTATGTATGTATGTATGTTTTTTTTTTCATGCTTCTTTATTGGTCTTGCACTCTTAAACAAGCTGTAAATGATAATAGCCTGTTTGTAACAATCATTGTCTGATAAGTACGTGGACTCCTATTCAAAAGTACAATCCATATATCATTACGTTACTAAACTTTTTATAGACCTAACAACAATGGTGTTTGTTTGAAAATATTATGTTTCCAACCTACGGAAATCATGCACTCTATTGTTCTCAAATACCATTAGGAAGTTCTTGCATAACGCCATTTTAACTGCAATCTGTCATGTCTCTCTTATGAAAATCTGTTTTTGCTCTTTTACGTCCCTTTCACGTGTTTTTAAAACTGTAAGCAAGTCATTCGCTTTTGACATAAAGCAACAAAAAATAGTAATAATAATAACGACCGCTGGTGGTTTGTTGGAGATTAATTAGTGGTTGTCCATTATTTTCGTTAATATTTTACCCACAGCGCAGCATAATCAGGGAGAGGAACGAGGCGATATTTGGATAAATCTAGTGTGGAAGGCAAACGCAATAAGAACAGAAGGACTTGTTAAATAAAAATCCATACAATTATTTGTCATACTAAACAAAATATCTTCAACTTACCATGGAATTTTCTTAAAGAACAATCTTTTTTTTAAACGATTTTTTAATGTGAAAAGAGAAGGTATCATTTCTACCTTGTTTCAGCTCTCCCGAAAAGACGGGGGTGTCCTCTGCAATAAAGACTGACTTATAATTTGATTTTAATGCTGCTGGTGAGAAATTACTCCTTACATGTGCATAGCATAACACACTTCCTGTTTTTATGCAACCTGTACTGTTTATTATACAACCGCGGTGTTCTTGTATTTTCAATGATTTAAATAAACTAATATGTTTTAAAACTTTCAGTAGAAGTTAAATGCAGGAACTTATTTTTTATGTCTCTCAGAAAATGTTTTAAAATTTTCAGTAGAAATTTAATGCAGGAACTTATTTTTTATGTCTCTCAGAGAATGTTTTAAAATTTTCAGTAGAAGTCAAATGCAGGAACTTATTTTTTATGTCTCTCTGAAAATGTTTTAAACTTTTCAGTAGAAGTTAAATGCAGGAACTTATTTTTTATGTCTCTCAGAAAATGTTTTAAAATTTTCAGTAGAAGTTAAATGCAGGAACTTATTTTTATGTCTCTCAGAAAATGTTTTAAAATTTTCAGTAGAAGTTAAATGCAGGAACTCATTTTTTATGTCTCTCAGAAAACTGGTCACGACATTTTCTTATGATTTGAAGAGAGTAATAATTTATACATATACATATATGTAAGCACTTCCCTTAACGTTTGATTGGGGGAAATATTTTTAACAATAACTAAAACAACAGCAGTAGAATACCGAGTTAATAAGGGTCGTGTTAATAACAAAAGGAGCAAAGACATGACAGACAAAGAACAGAAAAAAACCAAGCCATAGGACATCAATAAAAACAAAATACAACGGCAGTAGAATACCGAGTGAATAAGGGTTGCGCTGATTACAAAAGACCAAAGACATGACAGATACAGAACAGAAAAAAAAACAAAGCCATAAGACATCATCAAAACCTCTTAGTGAATAAAAAACCATAGAATTTGTAATTACAATGAATGGATCAAGAATACAATAGTAGAGTGTTTCTCCATTTCTTTCAGCGTGTTTACACGTGTTTTTTATTTTTATTTTATTTTACCATAGAAAAAGACATTACATATCGAAATATTGGGTTGTATTACCCCTTTTTTTATATTTTTAATTCAGATGTCTTTTTATTTTTGTTTTTATTCTGACTTTGCCCAATTCAGGTTGTTAACCACACTACTGACTGTTGTATTTTTGCATTATATAACCACCTCGCAATACTTATTTACTTTTTTGGATCAAAAATACTTTACCATACTAATATATAAAAAGCTCGCACAGACATCTTACTCGGGTGGTTAGATTTATTTTTTAGAGTAATTTAAGTAACTATGAGGTATGAGCAGAGCTCATTGTTGAAGGCCTCATTGTGAATTCATGATGAATAACAACAATAAAAGCGTTGTTTCTTTGCTTTTTAACATGTATTTGTAGAGACTTTGTCTCTTTGCATCTACTCCATATCCTTTCATTCTTTATTTACGAGCATGAGTTGTCGAAATGGCCGTCTGAAGATATCAAACTAAAAACACCTCGGTATCCATACCATAGACTTTGTTTTCTTGGTAAGAAATAAATAGATATAGTTGTCATAGAAACAGCTGAACTTTCGGAACCTTACAGTTAAGATTTATAATAAATAACAGTTGGTTGTTTCTATATGCTGTTTTTGATTTTGCTGTATTATTAACTAAACTTTAGTAATAACAACATGACATGTATAATGTTTCAATCATTGTGTTATAAGTACATGGAGTACTTGTGAAAGTACAGTCTAAACAAATATTAATCCATCACGAAACCTTTTATAGATTGTACAACAATGGCATTTTGTTCGTTAATATACCCTTCCAACCCACGGAAATCATGCATAACTATTATTCGACTAGATCATTATCATCTGCTTGCCTCGTATCATAACAAAGTCTCTCATTAACTCATCAATGTTGATTCCCATTTGTACAAAAGTTTATCTGATAATTGCATGATTATACAAATTACCTATATTTATAGTAAAAAAGTAAAAATGACGAAAATATACAGATGATAGAGTCAATGCAATTTTTTAGGATACATCGCTACTTATTTTATATCAATAAAAAGAAAATGGCGCTTTTGTCCTCTGGTAAATGGCAGACTTGCTAAACAATTTAGGTAACTGGATATATTCATGTCTCTAATATTCCGGACATTGAAATTGCATTTTGTAAGAGAATTTTTTCGGGGTTTGTTAGAGATGTCTTAATCTATATAGGATCTGTTAGTCTCGTCATGTGAAATCCGAGATTATACACAAAACGTTGTAACCGGATAGAAGGGAAACGGGGAATGTGTCAAAGAGACAACGACCCAAAGAGGAGTAATAACAACTCAAAGCCNCCATAAGATCTTCAATGAACGGTGAGAAAACCCCACACCCAACGGCAGGTCGGAGTCGGCCCCTGAATAAAGAGTACATTTTTTGTAATCAAGTTTAGCGAAATAAACATCATCCTAGACTCCTATAGATATAAAGTAAATTTGCCTATTTTGTACTATGAGAAATGAACCTGAATATTTTATTTTTCAAGAATTTATACTTTACAACCACAACCAGCACAAACAAATTAAACAAAAAAGTTTTTTCTTCGTAACATCAAGTAAAATTTGTCGCGGTAATGTTAAAGTCGGATGAAGATTTAAGTGTATTTTATATATTGTAGAATTCAAGAATTTGAAAGTGAGAGTAAAACGAGTAAAGACCCCATTAAAACTCCAAATTAGCCAATAATTTCTAGCAAAATCATAATGCCATAATCTCTATATCATTTAGCATCCGACACTTAAACGGTGTAGTAATTTGATAAACAAATGCAACGAGTCCATTCCGACGATTTGGAGTAAAGTTTTGAGAGTAGCAAAGTGGTGGCTTGCATGCAGCTACCGATAAACCAATGTGAGTTTGTCGCACTTTGTTCCAGAATTATGTTCAATGTCTGATTTTATATGTTACTTTTATGACTGTCACGTTTTTACAGAAGCTGCTCGTTTGTTGTCAATGCACAACGTATGTCCGTTTGTCATTATAAAGGCCCTAGCTCTACTATACAAGACCCGCGGATGGTGAAGAACCCAAATCTTCGTAACATCTAAACACAACGGACAACTGTCATTTTTCGTAGTTCACAATTCTACATCAGCAAATTTTTGGATCCCAAGATATCATGCAACATTATAAGTGACTCGTTCCTTTTTTTTGGTGAACATGTGTTCGAGATACTTTATGATTAATCAAAGACCTGAGACCCGACTCACTCATCTCCCCGTTACGTAAACCAGTCTGACAGTTAAGGGTTTACCCTCAAAGACAATGTTACAATTAACCAGAATTTTTCATGGAATTTTGATGTAAAAAGGGGCAAGCCGAAGGTAGACTAACTTATCTTAAAGAAAACTTTGGTCAACATCTTGCAAATTTAAACTAGATAACTTTCTTTACATGCGTTGGAACCTGCAATTTGACAAAAAATAGTCATAAGATTGATATATTGAGCTGGCATCTACAAACAGCAACTCTACATATGAGCTCATTAACGCATTGACAGAAATTTGCCAATTTGTCCGTACTTCTGGTCTGTCTGTTAAACTTGTGTTTTTACATCTTTCATTGTATTATGTCTACCATTTCAACAAATGTCACAACCATCCAGAGCCAGATCAATTTCAAGATCAAGATTTGTTTTTTATCAACATATTAACATTGTCAATGACTATATCTATGACACAAATGTACATGTACACACCATGTTTTCGAAGACCGTATGAGATCAAAAAGAAAGTGTCTACTGTCAAGACGTGTGAAATACAAGCACACAAAGGGTAGCATCCATGCAAAGTCAGCTTTAGCAAATTATAGTTGGCAAGAATTTGTCGTCTTGTGCATGATTTTTGTTATTGATTTAATTTTATGACAATTGTACAATTTTGTTTTCTGTTTGTGCATTCACCACTATCATCACTATTTTATGTTTAGTGGGAAAAGATAGACTTTGCCACCCGTAAAATGTGTGTTATTTTCGTCGTGAATGATACAAACAAAGTAATAAAAATATTGATTTATCGTGCGATGAGGGGGGAACAATTTTATACCATTCCTACATATGTTTCATTTGGTTTATTAGATGACCCTATATTTCCGACCATTTTTTACGAGGAATATTTTCATCATTTACATTTCACTCATTTCAGTTCTCCTTCTTCATTTGTGGACATTTGTTATTTGTACGAACTCCGCCTTAATTTTTTAAGTGAAGTACAATAAGAAAAAGTTAGACAATTTCAGAAAGTTTTCAGGTTACCCGAGAGAAAATAGAGCCAACATTTAAAA
The DNA here is from genome assembly GCA_002080025.1 of Modiolus philippinarum. Classification (NCBI taxonomy): domain Eukaryota; kingdom Metazoa; phylum Mollusca; class Bivalvia; order Mytilida; family Modiolidae; genus Modiolus; species Modiolus philippinarum. The sequence goes on along the minus strand of MJUU01038683.1, from coordinate 19,787 downwards.
AACATTTTCGAATATTTTTTGACATTACATGAAGATGATGAGGCAAGTAATTTAGATGCTTTTCATCTGCACTTATAGGGCCCTGACCTTGCATGGTACAATGGTGAATAAAAGGATATGGAGTAAATGCACATGAGACAAAGTCTCTACAAATACATGGTAAAAAACAAGCAAAGGAACAACGCTTTTATCGTTGTTCTTCATCTTGAAGTCACCATGAGGCCTTCAACAATGAGCTTTGCTCATACCTCATAGTAAGTTCAAGACGGCCCCTAGCACCGGTTTAAGCGGAATTCTTTGCTAATTGTCGAAAGCGGAATTCTTTGCTAATTGTCTTTGCTTTGCTAATTCTTTGCTAACAGCTTACGACCTCAAACTGAAATGCAAACTTTTGTATTTTTAATATGTTGACATCGGTTTCAGCGTCCATCTGTAGTAGTTGAGTCTGAAACTTTCAAAATATGGTATTAGGATCCCAACAAGATATCGAAGATTAATGTTATTGCCATATTCTAGAGAAGAGTCAACTTTTAAATAAGGAAGATCAGGAAATATTGCTTAAGTTCATGAATGGGGTTTCTGAAAAATTGGCTTTATATGTAAGGTCTAGCAAACCAATAAACATACTAAACTTGTGGGCGAAGCATACAAAAAGAGGGTTCATTGTGAAAGTAAGCAGCTACAATGTACATGTAATAATGATTTAAAATGACAAGAGGCTCTCAAGAGCCTGTATCTCTCACCTGGGTCCTGCAGCACTATACTTCCCAATTGATGGCCCATCTTTGGTGGTGTATGTACATAAAAATCATAAACTTTTTATAAAATTTAATTAAAATTGTTCAAGCAGTTTCAGAGAAGATTTTTGAATGCAGTTTTCAAACTTAAGGGGCCTATGTTAATCTACGTTCCCTACTGGCAGCTATTTAAGATAAAACTTTGAAGAGGGTCACATAAGGACTATCATATCAAAATTTTACTGAAATTGTTCAAGCAGTTTCAGAGGAGAAGATCTTTTTTTGCATTTCCCACTGGGTCCAACGTTAAACTAAGTTTTGCTACTAGTGGACATGTCGGAAGACGGATCAGCACCAAAGTAACAAGCTTGGTCAAAATCTCACAAGTTTCATTTATACAATATTTAAATTGAATCCATTCAATGGTTTTCCATGATATCTTTGTATGCATTTCCCCTTAGGGTCCAATTCATTGCTGGCAGCCATGTTGGATGATGGATCAGCACTGAAGTAACAACAGTCATAAGCAAAGTTTGGATAAAATCTATTAAGCAGTTCTCTAGAAGATCTTTTGTTAAATTAAGTTCACAGTTAGTGACACTTGGTCAGCACCTGACAGGCATCATTCATATCATGTTTGATTTAAATCCATTCAGCAGTTCTCTAGAAGATCTTTGTGTGCATTTCCCATAGGGTCCAATGCTGTCGGTCATGTAAGATGACAGATTGGCACCAAAGTAATAACACTTGGTCAGCACCTCATAAACATCAGTCATGCCAAGTTTGGTTCAAATCCAATAAGTGGTTCTAAAGTAGAAGTTCTTTGTATGCATTTTCCCATAGAGTCCAATGTTAAAATTAAGATCCCCGCTGGCGGCCACGTTGGATGATGGATCAGTACCAAAGTAACAACACTTACATTATTTGTAGTCACCACCTCATAAGCATCATTCATGCCAGGTTTGGTTCAAATCCATTCAGTGATCTCAAGAAGAAGTTCTTTGTATGAATTTTCCTATTAGGTCAAATGGTAAACTAAGTTCCCTGCTGGCGGCCATCTTGGAAGCGGTCGGAAAACTTGAACGTGTTCAATAAAATATAGTCCTTAACATGCTGAACATTTTTTGCAATTTAAACTTGACCTCTATCTCAAAGCGTTTTTGAAATATAGGACAAAAAGTAAAAAATCACGAAAAATTTGACCAATAAAGGGCCACAACTCATATATAGGTACTTGGATTTTCTTCAAAATATCCATGTAGGTAGATCTTAACATGCTGAACATTTTTGCAATTTAAAATTTTATAAAATTGAAGGCTACTTTAGCCCACTCTTCATCGTACTTTTCATTCGACCACAAAAATATTTTTGGTCGTATATTGCCATGACCTTATCGTTTTCGTCTTCGCTGTCAACATCTCCTTCATTTCGACTCAGTAATCAACATTGGCATAAGTTAACCAATCTTCAAGAAATTATAACTCGTTTTTAGTGGGTCTCGATGGGGTTGAAGTGGGAAGCGGGGTGGGGAATTTAAAGCGAACAGGGAAAGTTACAAAAAAGTGTCCGTGAAAGCGGGAAAGGGCGTTAAGCATGAAGCGGGAAACGCTGAAAAAAAATCCTCGTGAACTTGGAAAAGGGAGATTGTTTAAGAGTCTATGTAAAATATGTTCCAGTTCGTGAAACGGGAAAGTTGAAATATGTTGCCGAGATTTCGGATAAGGGGCCCATAGAGGCCCCCTTTTTATGCACAAAAAGTCCACTGCGTTTTGGTGAGGAAACAAATAAAAGTCAATAAATAAGAGTGTTTAAGAATGGGTTTGATTTCAGAATCCGAAAAAAAATTTCCTGAAATTATGAGAATGTTAAAAAATTTCCGACGCATGACGTGTTTGTAACGTTTTAAGGGCATATCCAACAGTTTATTGTTATATTGTCATTTTTACAATTTTCAGATATATTGTGAAACAAGTACCGAGGATTCCAAAAATGACAAGAAAATAATGGGTCACCGATCTTGTTTCCATGGAAATCGAGGTTAAAAATTGGTCATTTTTGCGTTTTTTTAATGAAAAATCAAGTTCTAGTTTGAAAATAATGGATAAAATATTTTCAATCTGATCGATACAAAAGTGACAGAAAAACAAAGTCAAGGTTTTAAGGATTTACAGAAAAAAAATAATTTTATATCAGAAAGTATTTCTATTCCTACAAATCAATGAATATGTAACCCTTGTAACGGTAAAAGTCGCATAAAATGTCCCCATTACAAATTTATGTTTACAATTTTTACAAACTTCTCATATTGTCGATTTTACGAAATTTTGATATCATGTACTTCTAACAATTTGCTACTCAAAAATCTCAAAAACTGCATAGGTCACCGAGTTCATTTCCGAGTAAATCATTAAAATATGCAACGTTTAGCAAATCTCCAATCGGTAACACCCATTAAGTCCGCCAAACTTGAAGGTGCAAATTACCTTTCCCTTGGAAACAATGGGAATTACTTTGTGACGTTACGTTGGCACTGTGCATTATAGTGTGACAGGGCCATAAGAATTGTAAGAAAAAGTTAAAAACCTTAATGTAATTGCACTTTACGTGTGGATAGTACAGCGTTATTTTAAATGCTCTGTATTATTTTATTTAAGGAAAACGTGCTTCCTTTTTTAATGAAAAACACAAATCATGAAATTGACAAAAGAAATGTATGAAAATTATTCTTTGATATATTGTCTTATGAAATAGACTTCAAATCTGAATCAAGGATAGACTTTTCGTTTTCTGTCATACTATTTATATACCGCTGTCCATGTAAGGGGTCTCGTCAAATTGGTCATTTTTGTGCAAAATGTTATCACGCTAGACCCGTACGACAACAATTTCTGAAAAGAGAATATTTTTTTCTAATATTCTGTAATGAAAACACCCATATGTGATTCCGGGACATTAAACTTCGTAAATAAGCGACTTTTTTCGATATCGGCTACATGTATCCTACTAGAAATTGTCACGTGAACAACCAAAATAATTTTCTTCAAACTATAACTGCAGTGGTACAAAATTACAAGGTTCACCTCACTCGTCAATGTTTTGTCATAATTGTAAGAGCCGGGGGCAAATCAAGAAATACTGTAATTTGAATGGACAAGCTAGTGTGACTTAGTGTGTATCAAGTGCCAAGATCTGTGCAGTAAAAAATCGGCATTCTGCATTACAGTGTTGAAAATTTAACAATCAATCCCCACTCCAACCCCCAAATAGAGGTGTTGTTTGCCAGATTGCTAATATGGTCAAAGTGCATGTAGATGTTACGAGTTACATGTACAAACAGGTATAGGAGTACAATTCAATACGGAAAACTTTAAGCCCATGAAGGACATCGGGCACGGCCCTTTAGGAGATTAAATTCAGGCGCCAGAAAGCGTGAGCATGCTCCCGAAAGGAAATCTATAAATACATGTACTTTAAATTGCGGAAGCGTATTAATGCCACATGAAGAAGAAATATATATTTTTCTTCTCATGGCATCAATACGCTTCCGCAGTAAATAATGTAGATGATTTCTGCCCCCTTTTTTCGAAAATGAATTCAAAGGTGCAATTTACGATAGATGGTTAGTTTTGCTCAAACAATACAATTTCGAAATACGATATAAGCCAGCTTCCCAAATGCAGATAGCCTACGAACTTTGTCGCTACCCAAATATTAGTTTTGCTGAAAATAGTGCGGATGACTCTCTCGATGAAAAAGATCCATACTTTCCATATATGGAAGAAGTCGCGGGTAATATTATTTTCAAACAGGATTGGAAACCTCAATTTCCAGATAAATTCAACCCGGTTACAGAAGGAGAGTGACCCAGGATATTTTGCCGACATCGAAAATGAACCGTTAGAATATAGCGGAATTTATTGCATTTCCGTTGAAACCCGTAGGAATTCTGGTGCTGAATCTTCTTTCGTTTTCAAGCTGTTACTTGATATATAAGAAATTAACGGAAATGATTATTTTATGACTTTTGCTGAAGAAGAACACCAGTACCTATTTTTTGCTGTTTGAGATATCCTTTTCTCACCCTACCTGTAGTGCTTTCTATGAAGCCAACGCCTGGTGAGATTTTTCCGTCTCACCCACCCATTTTCCGTCTCACCCAGCCGCCTGGGTGAGAACACCTACACGATCTTTTTCCCGCGGTTTTTATGTCAGCTTGACATTGAAATTGCACTGTCTTCTTAGATAAGTACATTTTCAAACAACGTCGAGTTATAAAACTGCGTCTTTAACTCTTGACACCTATTATATGTGCCAGATAATTCTAAAAATAACGTAATACTCAACATTCAAAAATCTCGCACTCGAATCTTATGACGTCATAAAAAGGGGACGTAACTCCCGTAAGTAAACAAACGTCAGGAAGGTCAAATTTCATACCAACGATTTCAGTGTATAAGTAAACACAAATAAAAAGCCAGAGTAAGCCAAGTAAATAATTGTGTAATGTATTATGTTTTGAATTATTTAGTGTCAACAGAAATCCAACGTTATGCTTGATAGTACGAAACAGGATGTCCAATGTCAAAATAAGCAACTGCCCGTTCGTGTTGGCAGGGTGAGAAAACAAATCAAACGTGAAATTCTTATCTCACCCGTGGGTAATACATTATGACGTAATCGACGTCATAGTAAGTTGCTTAGACATGGCGGACGCCAACTAGAGTCTGGTTATACAGAAACTTGTATTTTGTGAGAAAAACAATCAAACACCGTTGAAAATGCAAGATTAAGAAATCTCAGACACCATCGGGTAAGATTTCAATGGTTCTCTGACTCGGCAAGCCTCGTCAGAGAAATGGTGAAATCTTACCCTCGGGTGTCCGAGATTTCTCGATATCGCACTTTCAATGGTGTAAGATTGTATTAATCTTTTAGTTTTTTCTCCGTTGTTGATGTATGTGGTACCGATTTGTCCTGGTTATTGTTCAAATACTTAATAGATTATTGAATGCATTTCAAACTTCGGGTACTGTTTGAGGCTTAGAAAAGTAACACGTACAAGGATCTTAATTGGTTTTGTCTAAGGTTAGAAAATGGCATTAACCAATTAGCCACCAAACAGATCTTTCAACATCATATTCATGCGTGGAGCAGATCATGTTTACCCTTCCGGAGCACCTGGTGATACCTCAGTTTTTGTAGTGATTCACACTGCCAGTACTTAATTTTTGTGGCGTACTTGTTTTTTTGTTCTTGTCATGCTGTCTCAATTCGTGTTGGACATGATTTCCGTGATTTTTTATTTTTTTTTTATTGTGGAATATCTCCTTTCATCATTTTCATCATTTTCGCATTGGTATTCGTTTACCGATGTATGTTAGCAATTTAAGTAGCAATTTAACTGATCTAAGTGATCAGACACATGGGATATTGCATTCAACAAAAAGTAACTATTGTCCACGTGTCAAAACGTAACAAACAGATATATATATATATTCATTTCATGTGTAAAAATCAAATTAACAAAAAAAATGTTTACTTAAAATAATCCATAAACCCACTTTTTTAATACCGACTATAAAACTCAGCAATAAAAACACCTCCAGCCCCATCCCCCACCCCCAACATTTGAAACATATAACAGCAAGAAATACTTAATTGATTTTCCCATATTTTTGCTATACATAGTTACATTAAAGATAAATCATATCAAATACACTTCTGTATTTAATATCAATTCTCTGTAAATACAATGTACCTACCATATTATATAGAGGGTTGGGCACGCATGGTCACAGATTTCCTCGAAACTTTGTACACTTATATAAGTCTATGACTTATGAACAAAAATGACCCCTAAACTTGTCCCGCTGGCTTGGTTGCCATGGTAAGGGGTACCATGGTTTTTAGGCTAAAATATGATGATTTAGAGCTGAAAAAAACAGCAAAATTCAAACGGATGGGGTTCTTTAAATGTAGTCTTTATGCATATTTTTACCCAAGCAAGGTAAAATTAATTATTCTGCTGTCATATTGAGGTTAAAATTTTTTGATAAATAATAGGTCTGATAGATGTGCAGGGTCGAGGCACACAGGGGTCTTTGGCCATTTTGAGGATAACTCATTTTTGGCCGATTTTAAGGACCTGTGTCCTCCATATGCAACAATGCTGGGTAATTTCAAGATTACAGTCAATAAGTACTAGGTCTGAAAGAACAATTTACGGAAAAAAAATTGATGGGGCTATGGTTGCTAAGGTGGTTACTATGGCGGTAAAAATGCGAAATTTTCACTTTTTGAAGTGCTGTTTTGGCAGATTTGACATTAATTAAATTCCTTAAATAAAGTGAAATGCTTAATTTAATTCCTTCATACACTCTTATTAATAATTGCTATTCAAAACAAATACAAACTTTTTGAATCTGGTTGCTAGGTTGGTTGCTATGGAAGCATAAAGGACAATTTTCAACCATTTCTGTTTCTTTTTTCAGACGTTTGCCCTTCATTTTTGCCTTTTTTAAAGGTTAAATGAAGGATAAACCACGGTTAATGTCATCTTGCTTATAACTCATCACAATATTAAAAAATGATACATTCAGGTTGCAAGAATGGATGGTTGCTATGGCTGCTAAAAATGTCTAAATGTATTGTTGTTCAAAATGCTTTTTTTGTCAGATATAAAATTAATTCAATTGCCTTAAAAATAGAATTAAGGTTAATTAAAATCACCACACATAGAACAAAACATTTTCTTTTTTTTTGGTTTTTGGGTGTTATAGTACTAAAGCAGTTTGTTGTTACATGCAATTTTCAAAACTCTTTACCAGATTTTTTTAGATAAATAAGGCAAGAGTTACCTGCCCGTTGGTGTTCAAGAGCATTAACAGCAATGATCTTTTCATGAAGATTATAATATGCATTTTGTTAATAGCAGAATCATAGAGATTAGTGGTGTAAGGTGTAATTATTGAGTCATATTGATATCATAGAATAGACTTACATCTTACCTCCCAGGAGCATCAAAGCTATTACAATACCCCCTTAAATTGCAATTATTTTATGTCTCTTGGATCCTTGTCGGACCATGTTTCATTTCATTAGAAGACTTGTGTCATTTACAATTTTATTCTTTTCATATGAAATATTATTTGATATCACAACAAAAGTATATTTTTAAATAGCAGACCAGCCTTTTCAGAGATCTACAAGCATTAAAAGGTTACAACATTGCCCCCTTGCCTGAAAAAAATTGCCGTCATTTACACAAAGCAAGATGTGATGTATTCAGGTGTGCTTGTAGACTGAAAACAACATCACCAGAGTAGTGTGACTTCAATTGGCCATAACTTGACTAGGACATGACGTTTTAGCTTGCACACGCCCAATCAGAAGTAGATACTGTAACGTGTTTTATCATAAATGCCCAAGAAATAAGTAGTCATTTACAAATTCTGATTTTGTGATAAATTAGCATCACGGTTCAACATGTGGGCAATAAAGAGAGAAAAAGGAGAGCGCATGCCGGAACAGAATTGGTTTGTATTTCCAGTTGGCCGACATATTATATGAAGGAGCTGAAATGCATGACTTGTGTATATATGTCAAGTGTTTTCTCTTTTCGAACTGTTGCAGGGATCTTTATTAAGCGGAAGTTCCCAGCAGCTTGTTATGCCATTTTATCCTAACATATCCCTGTACATTGTTTTGATGGGGTAATAGCTTTTTTATGCCCCGCCCACGCATATAGTGTTACCCGTCTGTCCGTCCGTACGTCCGGTTAAGTTTTGAGTTTAAGTCCATTTCACAGAAACTAAGGTATAGAAAAATGATAGTAGACCAGTAGGTAGATCTTGGATAGTACTACAAAGTTCATTAAGCAGTTTGACACTTTGACCTATATTTCATGGTTGAGTGACTCTGGTTAAGTTTTGCGTTAAAGTCCATTTCTCAACAACTACACATTATAGGATAATGATTTTACATCAAATTAATTGCCTTGATGAGTACTACCCAAATCACAGTTAAGTGGCTTTGACCTAAATTTTACGCTTCAGTGACTTTGGATAAGTTTTGTGTTAAAGTTCATTTCTCAACAACTACACATTATAGGACAATGATCTTTCATCAAATTAATTGCCTTGATGAGTACTACCCAAATCATTGACAATTAGGTGGCTTTGACCTACATTTTACGCTTCAGTGACTTTGGATAAGTTTTGTGTTTAAGTCTATTTCTCAACTTCTATGTATTGTAGTATCGCGATATTTCACTGTAACATTCAGCTAAAAGAGATCTGCCCATTTCACCAACAATTGGGTGACCATGACCTACATTTTATGTTTCAATGACTTCGATAAAATTTGGATTTCATCACAATTCAGTGACAGGGAACTCATTTTATGAATGATTGACTTGGGTTAATCTGTTGGGATAAATTTATTGGCGGGCACCGTGTCTTACAGACACATTCTCTAGTTTTATTGTTACAGAGTGAGTCGTCTTTACCCACATTTTAGCTCACCCTGGTGTGAGCGTCGACATTGTCTGTAAAATCTTTAACCTTAATTCTGTGATGGAGATCTAAAGGGCTAGGGTGTTGATTTTTGTTATGTGGCTTCCCTGCTATGAGAGCTTTGTTGGTGTACCTAATTAGTAGACATTTTGACTTTGACATTACCCAGACGGAAATTAAAAAAAAACAACTTTAACCTTGCTTCTAGAAACTGGTCTGTAAAGTGATATTGTGTTATTTTTTGTATGTGACTTGCGTTTAATCAGGGCTTTCTAGGGGTACCATATTTGTAGATCATTTCACGTTGATCATACACTGAGAGTTGATTTTTTAAATACACCGAGTGCAATACACAGAATGAAGCCTCATAATTTTTAAGGGGCAAAAAATTTGATAAAGACAGAAAATTTCTATCAAATGCAAGGTAAAGTTTTCATGTCAAAATTTTCATCTAAAATCTGATGAAATATAAAAAAAAATGTCAGTTTTGTTCCCATTTTTACCCCTGGGAAACGCTAAGAGCTACACCATCTATTGACACCTTGCAGAATGCGTATCCCAAGATGAATCAAAATTAAGAAACCCCGTCAATATCCATTGAAGAATAAAAAAAGACATTTTGCACATTCATAATTTGGCCCCCGTTTTGCCTTAAAACTGCATGAAAATTGGACAAGAGATAAAAAGAAAATGAGATTTCCTTCGTATGGTTCCACCTTCTGGAGAACTGAGTGTGACGTAAAATCCATTAACATATAAACTACATGCAAAATGAAAGAAATCCTGTCAGAAGTTTAGAAATAACAAGTATTCTACATGCAGGTAAATATATGAAATCACTAAATTTGGCAAATATAACGCTTTTAAACGAATGGGTGGTACAAAAATACCTCAAACTAATTGAATTGAATGGTGTCATATTTTTCAATAAACCTATTAAAATAAATGATTGAAGTCAAATAGGTGAACTTAACAATTTCGGAAAGTTAAAAAATTTCCACAAATCACAAAAATGCCAAAACATAGAAGCAGCCACTGCAAGCTAAGCTCACCTCGTTTCAAAGCATTGTCACATGTTAAGCATGTCAGTACACAGGAATGGACAATAATCATTCTTTTTAACAGATTCATTAAGGCGTACAATGTAGGTTAAAGACTGTCATCCCAAAATGCATGACACATACCAATATGGTTGAATGGGGACATTTCTGTAACCGGGAATGAACTTAAATCATTCTACCTAACCAAGTCGCTCATCTGTAAAATGTATGTCACAGACAGCATCCGAAACATACATTGTTGTCATCCAAAAATGCATCATACATACCAATAAGTTTGATCTTGGACATGTCAGTAAAAGAGAATGGATTTTAACCATTCTTCCTAACCGGACACCAATGCCGACGCTAGGGTATCAGATAAGCCCCTCACTTCGTGAAGTGAGCTGAATAAATTAGGCAGGGGTTCCCCTAATAATCTAGGTAATACATTTTGCTGAAATTGTAAAACAAAATTTAGCATAGAATACTTTTTTTTCTAAAATTTTAGTTTTTATGCTTGGCTTCAATGACAGCTGAGAGCTCAACTATCCATTGAAACCCTTATAAAACCAGCATTCGAAAAAAAAATAAATAAATAACAAAACTTGGCAGGGATTTCCCTCACAGTCTAGGAAATTAATTGGACAAGGGTTATAATTTAGTTTATACATATTTCTGAATCGTAGAAAATATGCAGCAGAATACCGCTTTATTTCAGACCAACATTTCAAGAAAAAATTTGGACAGAGGTTTGCCTTTTAATCTAGGTAATAAATATTGCTTGAATCATTTGGAAAGAACTGCTTTCGCTGAAGCTGAGAATAATCCCCAAAATAATTGGTCTTTGAGAATTTCAGGAAATTAAACAAAATTAAAAAACATATTTTCTTTATTCTAAGATTTTATTTTGACTGTTTGAAAGACTATTTTCCAAAGACTGTTTGGAAATATGGAATAATTCTTCTCATTAACTTTATTACTTCTCTTTTTAAGATTATTTTTTTCACAATATCTGATTTTTTAAGTTTAAGACATCCCCTAAAAGTGTGTTGATGTATGCAATTATCACTTCTTTGTTTATAGCAAAAGCTTATGCAATAAAAGGATTATTTCTGTATGAACTATTAAACATTTTTGCAACTATTTTTTGCTTTTGAATAATCAAAAGATCGGCTTTTCAACTTTATATCCTGCTTCTAATTTCAAACACGGTAAATGTTTATTTTTCCAAACAGTTTAGTCTGATATGCTGTGTGTCTTAGGAATCTTAGAACAACGGTGAATATGTAAGATCCCATAACTCCGAAAAAAATTGCCAAATCATATAATTGCCATGCTATGCAATTTAATACATACGGTGACAAATGATCATGTAAAATTTCAACCGATTAGCGGTTTCTGAGGAATTGCACCAACAAGATATGCCACTGCGTAATGTTGAAATATTAAAAAATCCCGTAACTCCTACAAAATTTGACGAATCAAAATGGCGATGCAATATGATCTAGTACATAAAGTAACTAAAAGTCTTTTAAAATAAGAACAAAATCTGAGTTGTCGTTTCTGGATTCTTTCTTAGAAGTTGCGTCTACAAAAAAGTGTGACATATGGATGGGCAGATGGACACACGGATGCAGACCATTTCTAGGTTCCAAGGTCGCAGTAAAAAAGAATAAGGAAAATTGAAAAAATGCCGTTTTAATTTCTATGGAAACTATCTGAGCAACCAAACAGAGTTGATATCTGTGTTAAACAGTAATTATTTTTCAGGGTTTACTGCAATCACATGATTCATTTGACTTGTAACTTCAATTTGAAGCAAATTATCATACATAAATCTTCCAAAAACATTAAAAAAGTAACAAACCAATCATAGCCTGACAAATTATGTAAGTGTCAAAAATAAATTTAAAAAAATCCTCTCGTTATCTTTGACAGTATATCTGTTTTGTTTATTGATTTTTTATGTTTGGTTAGTGTCTTGCTTGTATCCATTTTTTGTATATATATGTCGGCTTCACCTCTTGTGAAGTCATAGACTTGTGCCCAGGTTTAAATAAATAAATGTTAATTGTCTCGTTTAGAAACAAAAATCATATAATTAACAATTGTTGTCATTATCATTATTTGCATAAGTGGTATTTACGATGTGAAGTTCTTTATTTTGATCATCTTGCTTTAAGAATTTTTGAAATGAAAACATAAGGGTGAGCATGTCATTTTCGTTGCCATGGCAACCACCCTACCACTAGCAACCAGAATCAAGTCGTTGATATCTCTGACAGAATGTTATATTCGGGGTTGTAATTAAATAAAAAAATCAATAACTTAGTGTACGGGAATTTTTTTATTATTTATCTGAAAAAAAAAATGCATTCATAAAAAAAAAATTAAAACTTAACACTTTTTTTGCTACCATAGCAACCATAATAGCATCTCCAAGGTATAGTTTGTAATTGTTCTGATTATTCATAATGAGCAAATAAATCCTTAATTTTACTTATTTCAAGAGAAATTTTGAAATCTAAATGTATGAAAAAAGAAACGATAAAGGTAAATAATTGCCGTTTTTGTTACCATAGCAACCAACCTAGCAACCAGAGTCAAACTGTTTGTATTTGTTTTGAATAGCAATTATTATTAAGAGTGTATGAAGGAATCAATAAAGCATTTAACTTTATTTAAGGATTTTATTAATGTCAAATATGCCAAAACAGCACTTCAAAAAGTGAAAATTTCCTATTTTTACCACCATAGTAACCACCTTAGCAACAATAGCCCCATCAATTTTTTCCGTAAATTCTTTATTCAGACCTAGTACTTATTGACTAAAATCTTGAAATTACCCAGCATTGTTGCATATGGAGGATACAGGTCCTTAAAATCGGCCAAAAATGAGCTATCCTCAAAATGGCCAAAGACCCCGTGTGCCTCAACCCTGCACATCTATCAGACCTATTATTTATAAAAAAATTTTAACCTCAATATGACAGCAGAATATTTAATTTTACTTTGCTTGGGTAAAAAAATGCATAAAGACTACATTTGAAGAACCCCATCCGTTTGAATTTTGCTGTTTTTTTCAGCTTTAAATCATCATATTTTAGCCTAAAAACCATGGTACCCGTTACCATGGCAACCAAACCAGCGGGACAAGTTTAGGGGGTCAGTTTTGTTCATAAGTCATAGACTTATATAAGTGTGCAAAGTTTCAAGGAAATCTGTGACCATGAGTGCCCAAGGAAGGTTGATGGTTACAGCGAACTGGTATTACATGTTCATTTGTTTAGAATCTGAATACATATTCAGAAAATTGATATTTCATTAATATTACTGGCTACTGGGTTGGTGAATACCCCTAATGTAATTAATTGAATTAAAGTGCTTTGTAAGACAAGGGGTGGCCAAGAAACCAGAGCGCGCAGTGCGAAGGCATTTTAGCCACCCCCTTTTTTACAAAGCAGTGTAATTCAATAAAAATTCTCTGAAACATACTTTAAACTTTAACTAACTTAAAGACCTCAAATATAAGAAATACAGCCGAATATGAAAAACACAAAAATTGTATATCTAGAAATAAATGCCGACATCAATTTTTTTTCATACGAAAAGTTTCCTTTTATTTTGATCTTATTTCAGATATTTGCTTACTTTTATTATATAAATACCGATTAGATTGTATTTTAAAAATCACCTGAGTTATCGATCTGTTGTCACTTTAAATATATTTTCTTAAATCTGTTAACTTGTGATGGTAGCGGTGGTGTTTTAAGAAAGTTGTTTTCAGTAACTTCGGTATTTAGTCATTTGATCACTTTGATATTACAGAGAGGTAGCGCTGGTTTGATTCTTGGACCGGGAAATTTTTCCCACATGAAACTTAAACTTCATATAATATTTAGCTGAAACATAAGAGAAAGTCAAAGTTAAGCATACGACATGTGAATGAATATGCATGAAAATTAATGAGGTAGAAGTGCTTAATTCAAGGTAAATAATTCGGGGTCAGTAAAGAAGTTGAGATAAATTATCAGTTAAAGTGCTTCAAAATCGAGAAAATCTAAGGAAAGACAAAAGAGAGATGAAATAGTCAAAAATTAAAGTGTCTTGAATAACAAAAGAAATGTTCATAACAGGTCTTTAAATCTGATTAAATGAGTATCAATAGGTATATACCTGTAAGGCGAACTTTTATGTTGGTGTTTGGTTCCAAAGCAAAGCATTTTTGTTAAGGGTAAACGGAGGGTTTGGCCTTGAAAAAACGTGTTTTTATGTGTGTTGTAAACTAGTGTAACCAAAATACCGAAGTACTTTTTTGTTAAGGGTAAACGGAGGGTTTGGCCTAGGAAAATAAAAATAATAGACATACGCTTTGTTTACATTTATATCGATACGAATTTAAGTATTGAAGTTTATCGATTGTACACGTGTAAATAAACGAAGAATGCTAAATACAACACTGGTGCAACATATATATATAGAGGTGTAAACAATGTTTTGGTGATACATATTTTATATAGATCAAAGAATAAGACACTTACATAGGGTTTCGCTTAAAACGTTTGTCTAAAGCCGCATTTTGCCAACATCTGTAATTATCCGAATTCCAAATTGCTTGCAAATTAACAAAATCGCATCTTCCGCGATGGATTCCAATGCACCAACATTTTCAAACAAGTACTGTACGTTTAGCTATATAAACGTTTTTCCTGGTGAAAATGTATGTTAAAGTTATTTTATATAGATCAAAGAATAAGACACTTACATAGGGTTTCGCTTAAAACGTTTGTCTTAAGCCGCATTTTGCCAACATCTGTAATTATCCGAATTCCAAATTGCTTGCAAATTAACAAAATCGCATCTTCCGCGATGGATTCTAATGCACCAACATTTTCAAACAAGTACTGTACGTTTAGCTATATAAACGTTTTTCCTGGTGAAAATGTATGTTATGAAAGTGCATTTTATATTTTTCAAGTTATGTGTATTAAAACAATGACAGTCAAGACGGCCCCTAGCACTGGTTTGAGCTGAATTCATTGGGAAATGTTAAACAACGTCTTATCGATAATTCTATCATTTAGTTATGGATCGAGGGTTGTCAACAGGCATACAAATAATTGGTAAAGTGTTCTTACAATTTCTTTCATTCGTTTACTGACAAAAGACAAACAGAAGACAATCGTTACATATAATCAAATACAGGACAATCATTAAGTCAAATGCAAGAAAACTGGGTATAATAAAACCATACGATTCGGGCACTATTAACATGTAGTCAAAATAATATCTGGAAATTACAAAAAATTGTAATGAAAGTATGATAGTATATTCATATGAAAAATTCCTTCACCAACAAGTAAAACATATATAGAGAAAATACGTAAGAAAATATAAAAAAAATTGTGATATGAGCCTTGTTTACTTATACCAACATGTTTTGTTTAAGCCTTCAATTCCCCTGAAATAATTCATATAAGTCACATTTTACATGAATTATTAAAAGTGGTGACTTGAAGATAAAGAACAATAAAGGCGTTGTTCGATTGCTTGATTCAACAATGTATTTGTGTGGAGACTTTAGCTGATGTATATTTACTCCATATTGTCACATCCTTTCATTGTTTATTTGTTCTGTACAGAAAAAAATAAATTCCGGAGTTTAACACGTGTACAGCATAACGGAATTTACTTTTTTTCATGTAACTTCGGTATTTTTTGTATTCATCTAGGATAAAATCTCAGTATTTTGATAAGTTTCATACTTTTTAGCTCACCTGGCCTAAAAGGCCGTGTGAGCTTTTTCCATCACTTTGCGTCCGTCGTCCGTCCGTCAACAATTTCAAAAATTTTCTCCTCTGAAACCGCTTTGTCAATTGTAACCAAACTCGGCCTAAATCATCACCAGGGTATGCAGTTTCAAAATTATGTTCGATTAGTCTGTAGATCAAACAACATGGCCACCGTTACTAAAAATAGAACATAGGGGTAAATTCAACATTGTCCGATTTCAATGAAATTTGGTTTCCAAATAGATATTGATGTTGCGACTTCAAAACCGGTGTTCAAAATTGGTCGTTGACCCTCATTTTCAAAATGGCCGCCAAAAAAGGCGGGAAAATACAACATTGAACGATTTCAATGACATTTGGTTTCCAAATAGGTCTCGATGTTGCAACTTCAAAACCAAAGTTAAAAATTGTTCGTTGACCACCATCTTTAAAATGCCACAAAAAGGCGGGAAAATTCAACATTGTCCGATTTCAATGAAATTAATTTCCACATAGATATTGATGTTGCGACTTCAAAACCGATGTTGAAAATTGTTTGTTGACTGCCATATATAAAATGACGTCTCGACTTCAAAACTGGTGTCGAAAGTGGTCCTTAGCAAGAATGTTTTTGTCAAAAAAAGTCCAACAAAGAAATATAGTAAAACATGATCAGACTTTAAAAACAGTTCAAGATATTGGAGGTGTTCGAGCTACAAAAGTTTGAGAAACTGAAGATTAATTGTATAACTTCCAATGTTACCTTGATTGTAGCAACTGAAAGCCAGATGAGCGATACAGGCTCCTGGGAGCCTCTGGTTTAATTTACTTTGCGTACTACTATAGAATTTAGGATTAAAAAATTATCTGCTACCGTATTACTACAGGTATCATATGACAATCACAACATTGAAAAGAAGAAATTGTGCTGCCTCAACCTTCTGTATTAAAACACAAAAAAATATGTTTTATTTTTTCTGACCTTTTCTCATTTTTTTCATCTTAATCTGCTGATCTGGACCTATAATCAATACCTTTAATCATGCATAAGCCGAAATAAAATTAATAAAATAAGAGACATACATGTATCTGAAACAGATATAATTTAGATTTGTCCCGGGCATTTAAGCAAACTACATTGCTAAGAGGCCAATTTTAACGAACAAACAAAATTCACAGTAAGTTTTGTTACCACTGGGTCAATGCCTATGCTGATGGACTGTTAGTCCCCAAGCGTATTCACAAGCCTAGTAGTCAGTACTTCAGCGCTGATCCTTAGATGATTTTGGCTTTACATTTCGATCATATTGGTTATTTGTTCCCAATCAGTTTTTAAACATTTTGGAGATGATTGTCTTCCAAACGTTTAGATTTTATTTGCACTGATGAGACATAAGTTTTCGAAATGGCCATTTGCAGAAAAAAAATTACAGTAAGTTCGGTATTTATTTATTCGATGTTAATTATCTACTTGTTATACGAAATGCTGAAGTGAAGGGCGAATGACATTTGCGCCGATTTTATAAATTTTGATTTTTTCATATGCGCCGATTTCATTTTTTCATTTGCGCCGATTTCATTTTTTCATTTGCGCCGATTTCATTTTTTCATTTGCGCCGATTTTATTTTTCATTTGCGCCGATTTTTTATTCATATGACACAAGTAAATTGCATGTACTATGCATTTAAAGAAGATATGTGGTGTTAAACCTGGAAATAAGCGGTGTTAAAATACCAAAGTTGTATTAATGCCTCATATAAAAGATACTTAATTTTCGGATACGTTTTACATTTTATTTCTGAAATGGCAAAAGTTAAAAATTCCCAGATAAAGTTAAAGCTTAAAAGTTGAGATTAAGAAAAAATGAATAACTATAAGACTTGTATCAAATAATTCTATGTACAATACCTTTAAAATATTTGTTTAGTCTGGCTATAAACTGTGAAGTATGGTACTGTACCTTACTGATACCAAGCTAGTACCAATACGTCTTGTAAAGACAGAGCCACTACAAGTTCTACACTTGCATTTATACTTTTATTCCATTTTGATCAGTCTTTGAGCTTTATCTTTAAACCGTGTAAGCTTTTTGTGTAAGCATTTTTTTTAAATTTTATTAGTACGTGTGAACAAATAAAAAAAAATACCTGTACTTAACACGAAATTAACAAGTAAAAAATCGACGCAAATGAAAGAAATATCGGCGCAAATGAAAGAAATAATCGGCGCAAATGAACAAAAAGAAAATCGGCGCAAATGAAAGAAATAATCGGCGCAAATGAAAGAAAAAATCGGCGCAAATGAAAGAAAAAATCGGCGCAAAAGAAATGCAAATCGGCGCAAATGCAAAATGCCGGAAATGAATGAAGTTACATACATAAAACTATAGTACCAGTATACGTATATTTCAACAGATTTTCGTATGTTCTATACCCAAAATACGTGTCCCTCCGTAGAACATCAATTCTACGAAGAATAAATCAAGCATATTAACAAAAATATTTTTTTATTTTTGGTCTGCGAATTATGTTTGAAATTAAGGAATATCTTCCTCATACATACCACTGTCCTTGGTCGATTTTGGCTCTCTATTTACTTGTTTTTGTTTTACAACGAAGTTACTGTGAATTTAGTTCCTGCATATGCGCATTTCGACAATTTATGTCTCTTCAGTGTAGATCAAATCAAAACATTTGGAAATCCATAACCCGAAATATAGGTAAAGCTGACAGAGAACAAATTACCTAAAGGATCTAAATAAGAAAGCCAAAATAATCTAAGGACAGAGCTATGCATGAGGGAGATACTATTTAGGTTTTAGGTCGGTGAATACTCTCGAGGACTTACAGTCCACTAGCAGTTGCATTGGCTTAGTGGTAATAAATAACAAAAGGGGACCGTGCAATAGTCCGAATGATCATTGGTCCGAAGGTTCATTGATCCAAAGATCCATTAGTCCGAAGGACCATTGGTCCGAAGGTCCAATAGTCCAAAAGTCAATTTTCGGCTTTAATTGGGAAATATAGGGAAACTTGATCATATTAGAAAACTTTAATGGCATGCAAAAAGAAAATGCCTCATCTGAACTTTAAGGCGAGGTATTACTGTTCTAGGCAATGCATATAAATAATTAAGACGAGGCATGCATACTTCAGGCTAGACATAATTATATTTTAGGCTAAGAATAAATAGGCTAGGCAAAATAATGGTAAAGTCTAGGCAAAATAATATTTTAGTCGAGGCAAAATAATATCTAAGTCTAAGCATTATTACCCCCACTGTAAACTAAATTTAGGATGTATAAGGGAATTATCCTTGCTTTCTGTCTATTTGCCGACGATTACCTCCTCTTAAAACATTTGAAGGAACCTGATGAAACTTTACTCAAATTAAGAAGAAAATGCTGATGTGCATGAAGGAATATAATTTAAGTCCGTCACCATGAAGGGGAGATAACTAGACTTTAACTTTTCATTGCCTCGTAAGCGCAACTACTCTCGCAGAGATAATTTGACATTTCGTAAATTTTTTTTGAAAATGTGGATTTCGGATGTATCCTTTTGTGGCTCTGCTTAAGTCATTTTGAGTAAGCATAACGGCTCATTATGAGTAAGCGTTATGTACGTACATGTATAAAAAGTCAAATACAGTCGGAGAGGTGATGGGGTTGTTTTGGATATATCGAATATAGTGACTATATTAGTAAGCAAACCGAATTTCTGGAA
>MJUU01038673.1:7337-24780 GCA_002080025.1 Modiolus philippinarum | reverse complement strand
CTATTTTGACCAATTTTGGCTGCAATTGGTCCAGTGAAAATCCTTCTGGTACAATGTAAAATTTTGTCCCCCTTTGGCGGTCATCTTGTATTAGCTGACGATATGGCAGACACTATTTCGAAAAGGGACCATCATTTGGCAATCGTAACAAGTCTGTTCTAATTGGCTTGGGGGTTTCAGAGGTAACGTTAGAATGAGTTTTCAAATAAGATCCAATAAACTATATTCCCAGTTGGCGGTTTGATTAGAAGCGGATATAACGGTTTTTTCACATTGAACCAATCGAGGTCTAATCATGATTCTGCGGTTTCTGGGTAGAATATATTTGAATGCAAAGTTTATGGACAACGGACACAAAATAATGGCAAAAGCACAACTTGGCTTTATCAGAATTGTAGAAAAGAATATCAGATTGTGCATGCTACTACTTAAACAATGACGTGCAGAGAGCTTAAATTCAATCGACTAGCTATGCTGTCAGAATTTGAAATTGAATCCAAGATGTACCCAATATACACATTCCAGAAACAGGTTCACTAAACACATGCATTCAAGAATAAAATATTGTTTCTTCCGAGCAGGTTGGTACTCTTATAAAAAGATTTGATTCAAGCTAAATGACATAAGAAGAATGCGATGTTGAACATTTGTAACATGTACTTAAGATAAAAAAAATCTCTTAGATTTGCACCGGACAAATGATGTACCCAACGGGCAGCCGCTCACCATTTTCACTTTCTAAAAACCGGATTTTTATACAGAATGCAGATTTAAAGCTATACAAGGAAACTACTGTAAATCTAGATCCAATCGATATCATGTGATGATATGTCCTCTGTTATAAATATCAGATTAGACCTACATGTTATGACAGGAAAATCGCCGCTTGCATTCTGATGCATGATTAGGAGGATGACCTACTAGTATGTGAAAGCGAACATTCATTCCTCTATAATTATGACATTGAAGCATTTGCTATAATGTCTAACCCAAAATATGCGCCTTGAGTGTCAGATACGCCTTCTTTGCTACTCTATATCTACCACAGTTATCATCATTTCCTTGAAGCATCAGTCACATGGGCCACAAATTTTGCTGCTCTACTACCATACTGAACTGTTCCCTGAATTTTAACGTTTTATCCCCATATATACAAACGTACCAATAGGACAAAACTCGAGCACACTCGACCATTTCACAATCTTCTCCCGACCAGGTCTAGTTAATCAAACACAAATCGGGCTATGATCTGGACAGTCTGGTTCGTCGAATGAGGATAGAGCATAACTCGTACGTGAATCGTAAAGAGATCGAGAATGGTCGAGTGTTAGTCGTGTTATATGGGGCGAAGGTCAAGTGGACATCGTGAGCTAGCTTGATCAATGAATTTTATGACGATGGTAGGGATAAAACAGCATGGTGGAGTTGATCGAGTTGGTCTGATTAGCGGTGTAAACCTACATTAATCAACTGATATATAATTTTTAACATGTTGATACTTGGTAATCCTGAAGGTTGATGTGCCACGATCATGAAGATCCGTTGCTGTATTGGGATGTTTTGTTTTCATCGTTATTGTTTTTATTATATATTAATATTTGTTCAAAATTGTTATGGTGTTTTTGAGATCTTTTAATATACACAATACATATTAACAATACTCTGGGATGCAGTTAAACTAATGATATTAGACAAATGATGTGATGAAATCATCCTTTCAACAGGTTGATGTTGTGAAAAGTCACAATCAATTCTAAAATGCAGAGATTGTGTTTTCAATTCTGGAATAAATCTGACACAAGTGTACAAAGTGACCATAGCGGGGTTCCGCAAGACCTCATATACAGTTAAAATACATGTCTAATTGTATTTAATCCTACAAATAAGAAGACTGCTATCGCAGCTTACCTGTGAAATCTACCAAGGATCCGTTACTTGTTCCCGAAGGTTCGTGCAACGTCAACAATCATCATGAAGGTTCCGTTTTGGATATACACCGTGTATATATAGGAAAATGGGGACATAGTTATCCTGGACCCAAGTGCCTGTGCTTTTCGCATCAAAGCTTCCAATAAAGTTAATAAATATTCCACTAGTAGATAAACTATAAAAATACCGATTTACTATAGGATCAAACACTCATTTTTAGGAAATTATCTGTGTATAAACTCCGGCAGCTCACTCACAAACTGAATAAAGTCCATAGGACTTTATGTAAAGTTTGTGAGTGAGCTGCCAGAGTTTATACATACATAATTTCCTAAAAATCAGTGTTTGATCCTTATAATTCCAATTTTGTAGATTAAAAACTGCGTAATCCATGTTAACAACGTCTTTATTTGCTGCACTATATTTTTGCGGAGCGGATTAATGGGCAAACGGAAATGTCGAAAAATATTTCCGTTTGCTATTCGTGACGTTGACCAATGAAAATGAATATTACAATCACATTTGGAATTATTGTTTCAAAAACTAGGGTCGGTCGTTTCTTTTTATTTATTTATTTTTTTATTTAAAAGTCCAAGGTCGGCAGGAAAACTAGGATCAGTCAGGTGACCGGAACCACTTATTTTTTTTTTATTTTGCCTTAGTCAAGTATTGAAGTAAATGCCCCTGACTAGTGAGATTTTGAAAACCTGTCAAAGGTCAAAGGAAAAAAAAGATCAATGGAATTTGCCGTTAATTTGGCTAAGCTTCGAGTGAGTTGACTTGACAGGTCTGTAATTGGTAGATCTTTGGACTTGTCACTTGGTTCCCTAAACACACCGACAGTTGACTCAAGACACTTTAGACAGTTCGCACTGCCACCATTTAAAGCAACTGTCGCAAAGTATCAATACTTTTGAATAAAACCAGTACTCATCAAGAAAATAATGTCTATACTGGCTTACTTTACATCTAAATGTTAATTTTTTTCCATCTTCAGCAATACGCAAAAAAACTCATTGGAAGATCTTTCACGAGGAATCCCGAATGTGTGGGGTGACACTAAAGACCTAAACGCGTATCCGAATCTGATTTGCAAGTTCTGTAATCAACAGAATGAATTTAGCAAAACCCCAAAGGGAGGTAACTGTTTGAAAAAATCTCAATGGGACAGAATGATTCCCTGCATGTGAAAACCCACCAAAAATAAAGCCTTTTTAACCAAAAGTTATGTTAGCAACATAATTCAAAACCCAATCCCAAATAGCGCTTACCATGATTTAAAGTGCTTCTTGTTTCAAGTAAAAAAAAAACAACTGTACTTTTCAGTGACTTAAAATTATAAAAATTAGAAAATATGTTAACTTACTGCAGAATTTCATAAATATTGTGTAGGGAATTACTTTGTCCAGACTGGCTAAACACGAAGACCGTATTTAAAAACAAATGTACATATGTTTGATGTTTGTTTGTCCGGTGTAGGAGTTACTTCCCTTTGAAGGTTTGACCAAAAAAACACAAAATTTGAATAGAACTGACAAGAACTTCTGTAACTGGCAAATCATCTTTTAAATAAAACATTTTTCTATAATTAGTGGGCGGATTTCCTGTTTTCTTTAGGCTTGAGAGAAGAAAGATATTTTTTAATGTTAAAAAGAATTTTGGAGTTAAGGTGGCTCCTGATTCCTGATTCTACGGTCCAAACGGATACGACTGTTCTCCGGGTAGAATTTTCTCTCTGTCGGCTTTTTCTCTGTGTGCTTTCTCAGGGTGCGTAGTATAGGAGTTTCCGCCGTGACGTCACAAGCTTGAAAAATTACCTTTGGTTGGCAAGAAATCGTAGTCACTGATTAGGGTAATAAAAATGTCATTTTCAATTAACTGGTGAGAATTTGTTATTTAAGATAGATGGATAATTCTTTTTGATCTCAATTATGGAATGTTTACACCTTTACAGGATGTAAAAATTTTCAGCTTTTTATTTTTGATTTATATAAAATTAGTGTATTTTGTAAACCATATAATTTTTCAAAACTTTCTCATTTTTGAAATTCACATGAAAAAATATTTGTTTATTTTTATTAAAAAGTAAATCGGTAGAAAAAATATGAATATCTCAATGTTTAAGATGCATTTTACAGATCCAAAATCGTGCATATAATAAAAAAGTTATAAAATATTGAAAATTATATCCCAATGCTATATTGTGATAATTCTTCGGCTTTGCCAACCAAAAATGCTAATTTGCGTATGTAAATTAGATTTTGTGACGTCACTAATGGGATTCGCGTAAACTCCTGCGTTTGTAGAATCAAGATCAGTTGTATTGGAAGATGGAGCTGGACCAAATCTTCCGACTCACTCATCACACTAGATTTCGGAACTCCTAGTTTCCAGTCCAGTGGCTTAAAGAATATTGCACACGGACCTCCACTTCTTATTTCATAAATTATGCATTTTAAAGGTCAAATTAAGTCACTTGACAAGTTTTCATAAAATTCTCGACAAAATTTCATAACTTTTAGAAAAAATAGTCCCGATGTCAGGGAAAATCCAGAGAAATCCATTTCCCGCCAAAATTTTAGATGCCTTGTGTCTCTGTTAAAAGCACACGAACCTTAGTACATCTTTCTTTTTTCCATTTTGTTCATATTGAAATGCTTCATCAATAGACGAGTTTCTAATTTCTTTTTATGAATGAATTACCCCAATTGACCCTGAGGTCAATCGGAGTAAATTGCGTCACAAAACATTGTCCGGGAAAATTCACCAATTGGAAACTCGTCCAGTACAACAATAGGTTCCAAGAAATTCTCGATATAAATTAAATCAGGAGTGAGCAGTAACCCAATTTTGAAGCCGAAGCATGAACGGAGAAATGCAAAGACTTGGAAAGTTCCACTTTGAAGTGAAAAAAAACACATGAGCTGTAAATATATTGTGGGATTTACAAAATACAGAAATTACACAAGGGAGATAATTTCATACAAGTATTTCATATAAATATCAATATTTCAAAGATGACCCCTATTTTTTACTTTATATTTGAAATCAATATAATGATTTCAAAACACATTTAAAGTATGAATAAAATCTATAATATATTTTATAAGTTATTCCCTCAAATGGTCATTTTCCATATTATTTCATTGTAAAATCTTAAAAGCCATTTTCTGTAAGCATAAAAAAATCTGGCATATTAGTGACTGATGGGGTCTCCGAATGATGAAATTTTGTATATAAAATTCATAAGTAATCCTCACAACAAAATAGGTTTTGTTTTTTGCATTTTGAGCAGTGGTTGCTATGGTAATCGGTAATGTCCGAATTAGGAGTCAAAATGTCAAAATGGCCAAAATGAGTGAAATTTAAGTTAGCTGAAAAAGAAAATACGAATTGACTGGAGTTTCCCCCCTAATCAGTGATTAGATAATGGGTCAGTGCAATATTTAAATCAAAAGCAATGAAATGACTTAAAGTCTATATAGTTTTAAGCGTACTTTCTTTCCGACGTGTAGAATTTCCGGGTATATAAACAACCTGTTGTATTTCTACCTTGATGTTTATTCCGTAACGGTCAGTACTCCATTGTGATTGGTCAATTAGATGTTGTGGATATTCTACCCTAGTGCATTTTATCCAAAAAGAAGGAATACACTGCAGAAATAGCGTTTTTCCGTTTTCAAAGATTAATAATCTTGAAATTTGCTGCAATAGTGATTTTCATATTTTTGTCAGAAAACCCCCAAAAAACTATTTCTACTTGTATTTCAGTCCCTCTTCAGCAGATAGTATTGACATTTGGTTTATTTGTCTATTTAAGAATGAGAATACTTAGCATATGCTGCATGACCTTGACATTCTATTCCATGGTCACGAAACTCAAATTTCTGTTAAAAACAGCCAGAAATTTGTATTTCAACTTATATTTCAGCCCCTCTTCAATAGATTGTAATGGTGTTGGGTATTTGTTTATCTCAAGATGAAAATGCTTTTATATCTTGGTATATGCCATATGACATTGACATGACATCTCAAGGTCATGAAACTCGAATTTTCAAGATTTTGGCCACCAGATATTCTCATTTCATACTATTTTCTCAGGAATTATATTGGATATGTCAAGTATAGCCTTCTTATGACATTTAGTTTGCAACCAACAGCCATATAGATGTTTGACCTTGAACTCGGAGGTCAAAAGATAATCACTAAGGTCATTAATTATCTATACAATCAAAGTGCAGATCAAATAACACATTTGGAAATCCTTAAACCGAAATATGTGTAAATGATGTCATTGGCTCAACGAAAATCCAATTGTGACCTTGACAGAAACTTTATCGTTAGTCGTTCCAGCTAATAATGTATATATATATGTAAAAGTGACCAATTCTAAAATTATATTGTCTATCCACAAGATCAATCTACTATATGATTTATTGATTTTAACAAAAACAACTGAAAATGTGGGTCCATACTTATGAACTAGTCTAATATAAACTGTTGCCATAATAGAGATGTGAATCGCCTTGCAGCGCCCACATTATCAATAAACAATATTTGCAGCAAACAACATGTATTAAAATAAATTTAATGCAATTTTATTTTTTCATTCAGGTCTGAGAACCTATTTTTAGTACAGATAATGAGTACCACATAATCTACATTCACCTAACAAATGTCTTGCACAAACCATTGTAGAAGGTGAGAACTGACCCTAACTTGAAATATTGATAGAATAAACAACGAAAGGATATGGAGTAAATGCACATGAGACAGAGTGTCTACAAATACACGGTAGAAGCAAGGACGTATAAGTCCTTGGTAGAGGCAAGCAAAGGAACAATGCTTTTATTGTTGTTCTTCATTTTGAAGTCACAATATGGGGCATTCAACAATGAGCTTTGCTCATACTCATAGTAAGTTCAAGACCACCCCTACCAATTCTTTACTAAATGGCAATCAACACTACATCCATGTCTTTTCTTGTCATAGATTGAACTGGAAAAGTGCTCTTACAATTACTGTCATCCGTTGCCCGACAAAAGCACTTGTGTCCTAAGCTAGTGGACGATCAATGTCGATTGTAAGACACTTGGCAATATAAAATAGTGAGATGTGGGCACTATAAACAGGTGGTCAGAATAACATTTGAAATTTACAAAAAATAAATGCCTAAATTTGAAAGCATATGAGAAATTCTCACACGAACAAGTTCACCATAAGTGAAATACAGAGAGCATTCATCTCTCTCACAGGGTATCTTTTTTACGGACTCCACTGCAGGAGAGACAGAATCCAGTCTTAAATAAACAATGAAAAGATATGGAGTAAATGCACATGAGACAAAGTCTCTACAAATAAATGGTAGAACTATGCAAAAGAACAACGCGTTTATAGTTGTTCCCCATCATTCATTTGGAATATGTAGGACGTGCCAGTTGTAATTTGATACAGATATTACAAGTACCCAAGATACATTCACTGGCCAAATACCATTAACCTATAACATAGTTGCTCAATATATAAAATATGGACCTTCGTTGATAAATTAATGCAATTGTTGTAAATTAAATGAATGTAGAAACTACTCTGTTGGGATTAGGGATAAAATAATCATGTCTGACAGTATGCAAGCTCACCTATTTCAAGAGCACGTGCGTTAAACTGGAATTGTTTCCTGATAGATGGGATTGTTGTTACCCTAAACCCTTTTTTTATTTCAATTTCATCAAAAGATTATGAAACATTAGCCAAGTATGCCATTTCTCCCGATTATTTTTTTGCAATGGAAGAACTGTTGAACACAATTATTAAAGTAGATATTCTTTGTAATTTTCAATCTGTTAAATAATTTTTCACATTTTTATCTTTTTTTCTGAAACTACTGAAGCAAATTCAACCAAACCTTACAGATTGATGTATGGAAGGTCCTTTACAACGATTGCTTATTTCGTTCAGATGACCGCCAGTACTGCAGAACATAGTTTAACCATGATCATAATTTATAATCTCTTTTTATACCACTGAGGCAAATGAAACCAAACTTTACAGTAATTGTAATGATATTTGCGAACTTTTGTGGTCATTTGTGAATTCGTTTGATCTACTTGCAATTTATAGTGAATAAAGTTTATGTATTGTGCGCATATTCAATATGCAATTTATTGATCACTCTGCAAAGAAAAAATAATAATAAACAAACAAACAAAAAAAGAAAGAAAAAATACAGAAATCTTATCTCAACATCGGCTTCGTTTGGACCTCAGAGATAACTTACCCGATATATTCACGGTTATCATTCACACTTTTGTTTACACATATTTGAGATAATTTATTATGATTAAATAATTAAACACATGACAAAATCATTTTTAAATATAATTTGAAAAAGGAAAATGGTTGACGTTATTAAAAATCTCCCTCGTTTGACAGCTTTGGTAGTCGGTTGCCTCTGTATGGCCATTGCTGGATCTGTGTATGCTTATGGAGCTTATATTGTGGCAGTGAAGAAACATTTCAACTACACGCAACCTGAAGGTAATTTGCATTTTATATTTATTGTGTTGCAAGTTTGTTATAATGATGACAAATACTTGTACCTGTTATTTTATGTAATGTAAAAAATGGATAACAGGAAACACCTACAATAGCTGAAAATTATAGTAACATGCCACAATCTGCTATGAAACTACACAATGTCATGAAGAACAAGAATAAGACAAAAGACAAATGTAGACAACGATAGGAATTCGGGACAGCCGGACTTGGTACCGGCACCAGCAAAAGCCAGCGGTAGGGTTAAACCGGTTTATGGGTACCCAAACCTTCCGTTTATCTGTCCCGTTTCCCTATCATAGTATAATAGACATACGAGTAAAACCCAATACAGGTAGACTACTAACACCATGACCACAATTTTGAAAGGAAAGAAAAAAAAAAAAACAATACGTAATTTTGTAAGATGGGTCAAGGGGTGCTCGCCGCTAAACTACCGGCTAGCTCAAGGAGCCTTGTCTGCTGGTAGAACACTGTCGCACTACGGAAGAAAAATCAAACTCAAAACTCCCGAAGGGTTTGGTCAAGAATTGTCATAAGTTTCAGTAGACATCGGCAGTATCAGTGAGAGGCCAGTTTGTGTGCAAAATTTTCAGGTCATTAGGTCTCAAAGCTAATTTAACGGATGCAAGCAGAATATCTTGTGGATATCCCTTATTACGTAAAGAATGTAAGTTACGTCCCAGCTTTTCTGGACTTTTAATCAATTTCTGGCGTTTTTTAACAACATTTCCGTAAAAACGAGGATTAGAAATGCCCTTAGTAATAAGCTGTTTACGAGTAATGCCATATTTAGACATCAAATGTTCATATCTAAATATAAAACTTCTTAAATGTATTCAACAACTTATGAAATCTGTAACCCGGTTGTAAAAGTTTGGCTGTGATAGTAAGGTTACGTTCATTAAAATCGTCAAGAGTAGAACAAACTCGTGCGAATCGTACCAGTTGAGAAATATACATCCCGTAGGATGGAGCTAGAGGGATGTCGCTGTCAAGAAAAGGGAAATTAGTGATAGTGAAATCAAAATCATCCCGTTTACCATATATTTTAGTTTTTATTTTACTGGAGTCAATAATGATAGTTAGATCCAGAAAAAGGCAGTATTTAGAATCATTATTAGCTTTATTTAATTTTAGTTGTTGCGGGTAAATAATGTCTACATAATCTAAAAACTGGGGATTATCAGTAGTGAGGATATCGTCAATATACTTGCTGTTATCATTGAAAAAAGAAATAAGTTTATCACTGTTTGGTATTGTTCCGTTTTGAAGTTTTTTCATGAAGTTCAATTCGTAACAGAAAAGAAAAAGATCTGCAATCAGAGGTAGAGGTGCACAATTTGTAACCATGTGAATACCTATGACCTGTTTATAAATAGTGTTTCCAAAACTTTCGGATTTTCGATATTGGTCTTGGTGCAAACAAGAGGCTCCATGATGTTGATTTTTACACATGTGGCATGTGACACAAACCCCTCCTACATTTATGGATTTAGGGATTTAATTTTGTAGAATTGTTGCATATAGTCTGTAGATGCGCAATAAGCTTTCGGATTTTTGATATTGGTCTTGGTGCAATAAGCCGGGATTTTATGCATAAACAATGACTTCATAATGAGCTTTTCTTATGCCACAGAGAAAGTTAAAATCGGCCTTAGCACCGGTTTGAGTGGCATTCATTGCTAGATATTGAGCAACGCTACATCCACAGATGCGGGAAAATGAACTGGCAATTGCTGTCACCCGTTGCCCGACAAAAAACTAAGAGACAATCACAGCATATAAACAACAATAGGACACTCATTCATTCAACTGTAAGAAAACTGGGCATATTTAAATCAGAGCCTGTGGGCACTAGTTACAGGTGGTCAGAATAACACTATGAAATTGCAAAAAATAAAACTTCCAAAATTTTAAAGTATAATAGTGCATCCATATGATAAATTTTCTAAAGAACAAGTACACCAAAACTGAAATATATAAAGAGCACACATGTCTCACAAGGGGAATCTTTTTACGAACTCCATACTGCCGGAGAGAAGAAGAAAACGATATAAAATACACTCGCAGATAAAGTTTCGGGTTTTCAAACCAATCCCTTTTTCTGGAAAAAAATTAAAATTTCGCACAAAATTTAGGCAAAACTGGCAAAAATCGGTAAACAATGGTCCGGAACAACCATTTTTTTCTGGAGCCTAATTGAAACCCCCTTTTCGCAGGCTGGATCCGCCGGTGCAGTAAATTTGACAGGAGATAAAGGATAAAGTCTTAAAAAAAGCTACATGGTTAAAAACAACCAATAAAACAACACTTTTATTGTTGTTCTCCATCTTGAAGGCCCTCAACAATAAGCTTTTCTCACACTTCAGAGTACGTTCAAGACTGCCCTATCATTCTAAAGGGGCAAAAGGGGTATCATTAAAAGGCTAACAATCTTTATTTTTCAGAAAAAAAGTAAACAACCAGCTGAAAATTCCCAAAACACATCAATAGAAAAAAGTCGTGCCCTCCTCATTAATAGTAAACATTGTATTTTTATCTCCCATCAACAGTAAAGATTATCCGAACAGAAAAAAACAAGTGGTCCAAAAACAGTTAACAGCTGATTTATTTCACCAAAAACATTTAACAGACAGCTGAAAATACCAAAAACACATTAACAGAAAAGTCTTGCCCCAACTCATTCTTGTGTCTGATAAACCTCATGTGCTGCTAATTCCATCGAGTATGAAGTTAAATTTTTCAAATTGGCCGTTTAAGAAACATATGCCTTGTGGATATATAGTGTACACCAAAATATTTTAATTGGTCAATATTAGGAGTGATGTAATTGGTTGAAAATCGACTGTTCATACGTCAAAATTTGTGATACAAGTATGTTACTCATTACAATACAATTAATTCATTAGCAAAACTCAGAATTCCTCAGTTTAAAAAAGAGAGAATTGTTTGAAGTTTATGCCAGATCTTAATATACCCTTTTATGAATAGTATACACTTAAAAAGTCTCAAAGAATACTTCCTGTTATCTTTTCTTCATTAATTCAAATATTTAGAGGTTTCTACAGTGTGAAAATAGAAAATAGAAATGTTTTTTCTTAGTCTTCTTTGTGAATATTTAGAGACAATGTGATTTTTGATGCTCTAATATTTCAGTTGAGTTATTCGGGTCAATGTCAAATTTTGGAATATCACTGGGATTTCCAGCCGGTATGGTCTGCGAACGACTTGGTCCGAGAATTGCTTCACTTTGTGGGATGCTAATATCAGCTTTAGGTTTTCTGTTATTGTGGAGTACAACAATGATGAGATCCTTTTATGCAGACAAAGCAGGCCTACAAGATATCTATTATTTTATAGCAGGTAAAGTAGTAGTATTTCCTATTAGAAACATAAGTAATTTTTTAGAATGTAGTAGAGCATCCTCCAAATTCGAAGACATCACCAATAGATAATCTCTTCATAACACATCCGAAGAACAATGCTTCAATTTTTACATTATGTGACTGCAAACTAAGGTCGACATCACAAGTTGGTTGACTAGGAAATACAACGGCTTCACAACTGGCGACTGACATGCATACATTAGACTAGATCCAGCGTTGAGTCGTCATGTCTTAACTATAGAATTTGACTTCTTCATTGGTAATGGTTTTGTTTTGAACATATCATTTTTAGTTCGCCTCAACGAAGTTGAGGGGGACTATTGGAGAACCCCCGGCGTCCGCATTTGGGTATATATCTTGGTAACTATGAAGGGTAGGATCATCAAACTTTGCATACAGATGCATCTTGGGCTATCTCACAGCCTCCAAGAAAATCATGTCTCTTTGACCTATATTTTCCGCTTGAACGACTTACATTTAAGTTTACGTCTGTGTTCAGATCTGAGTCTCTAGACATGGCAGGATCATGTAACCTTGCATATGAGTGCATCTCAAATGGTAGGTCAGCATCCAGGCAAAATTAGGTCACTTTGACCTATATTTTCCGATTGAACGACTTGCATTCAAGTTTACGTCCGAGTTCAGATCTAAGTCACTATACATGGAAGGACCATGTAACCTTGCATATGCATGCATCTCTGATGGTAGGTCAACATCCAGGCAAAACTAATAGGTCACTTTGACGTATATTTTCCACTTGAAAGACTTAAATTCAAGTTTACGTCCGAGTTCAGATCTCTGTCACAAAACATGGTAGGATCATGTAACCTTTCATATGCATGCATCTCTGATGGTAGGTAAGCATACAGGCAAAATTAGGTCACTTTGACATATATTTTCCGCTTGAACGACTTACATTCAAGTTTATGTCCGAGTTCAGATCTCAGTCACTACACATGGTAGGATCATGTAACCTTGCATGTATGGTGGGTCAGCATCCAGGTAAAATTAGGTCACTTTGACCTATATTTTCCACTTGAACGACTAACATTTAAGTTAAGGTCCTGGGTCAGATCTCAGTCACTACATGTGACCTTGCATATGCATGCATCTCTGACAGAAGGTCAGCTTCGAGATAAATTAGGTCACTTTGACTTATATTTTCTGCTTGATTGACTTGCATCGAAATTTACTAATTTACTGAAGAATTCAGATCTCAGTCATTATACATGTTAGGATCATGTAAACTTGCATGTGTATGCATCTCTGACAATGTGCTATACCGAGGCAAACTTTGTAATCGTTGATTACCTATGTTTAACATTATGGGTGAAGTATGCATAGCATCAGACGCTTTCCCATTCAGTAATCAAAAAGATAAAAAAGAAAAAAAAGATGTTTATTTGTTCACCAACACCTACAAAATAGGAAATTGAGAAAAACCCGATGCTAGAAAATCTTTGGTTGCCTATGAAAAAGGCATTCAGGTCCACACCAGCTGGTACTTTACTTTACAAGGCAAAATAGCATACTTGGAAACCCAAAAGGAAAGGAGAGGTTTACAATTGAAAGTTGCTAAATATGTTGTTTTTTGCCAAAAAAAAACTACGATTGGCACTATGGAGTTATCGATAAAAGACGTAAAAGCATCAGCATTAGATGTGTTGAAGTGTACAACTGAGATGACATTTCAATCAAGATGTAGGATCTATATATTTTTTATGATAAAAATGTTACAATTCACAAAATCGTCATGTTTCATGTGTCATTGTCATTTTTTTTTTCAGGATTTGGAGCTATATTTTTATACATGGCTGCAATGACAACAAATGTCGCTAATATTCACCCAAAACATCGAGGTAAGGTGATTGGGCTATTGGATGCGTCATTCAGTGCGGGACCAGCATTCATGTCCTTCTTGTATGGCGTCTTGTTTGCAAAAGGACGTAAAGAAGAGGACCAAAATTTGAAAGGATTCTATTTTACAAGTGCTATATGTTTCGCTTTTATTGGATTTTTGGGAACTTTATTCCTAAAATACTACCCATTTGACCCTGATCCAGACGAGGAACCCGTCATTACCACAACGACTTCGTTACAAAATGATTCGAAACCCGAGCAAACCAAAGAAATTACCGGACTTGCACTGGTAAAAAGATTTGATTTTCATTTCTTGGCATGGGCATATATATTTTGTGCAGGTTTACAACTTATGTTTCAAAATAATATCGGAACATATCTAGCTTCTTATAAAATAACTCAATACACAACTGTATTCACAACAATCAACCCGATCTGTGGTATCATATCAAAATTTTTTGCCGGGTTCTTATCAGACGTTCTATATCCAAAATATCCAAGAATGACAATTCTCTTTGGATTTAATATTTTACAGACGGTGACACTTTTGCTATGTATATTTTTTTCAGATAAATTTCCTATGCTAGTAGTCGTTGTGCTAATTATAGGATTTTCTAATGGCGCCCTTTGGTGTCTTACGCCAACAATGATAAGCGAATTTTACGGGTTGCAGTATTTCGGCCGAAATTGGGGCACTATGATGTTAGGTAACGCTTTTGGCGGGCTTTTACTTCAACAGGCATTTGGATGGATATATAACAGTAGTATAGAGTATAAAGGTCAAAAAGATTGTTATGGGTTACATTGTTTCACACTTAGCTTTACCATGGCGGCAGTTTTATCGCTGTGTTCATGCATTTTTAATTTAGGTCTTTTACAACAACAATTTGATAAACAAAAAAGCTTGGAGTGTTAAGAAGTGAAATAGTATAAGCATATTTCGCTAGATTGAGGAGTTTCAAAAGGAAAAATTCAGACTATGCAGAGAAGAGGTTTCGATAAAAACAATAGTAAATGTTTTTTCCCTAAACAGTAATCGATACATTTTTGTCTTGCTTGTGCACATGGACGCCAAGGCATGTCTGTATATTAAAAAAAACTTCGAAAAGGAAATGGCAGATTCTAAAGCGAATGTGAATCGCGGGTTGAAAATTATAAATAATATTCTTGTTTTGTAATCTGTTCAAACCATGCATGTAATGATATTTAAATAAGATGGACTAGTAGAAATGTAAACCAGTCCTCAAGTACGGAATAATATTAGATCATAACTCCAAATTTAATTGTAACGTTCATTTTCATTGGTCAACGTCATAAATAGCAAACGGAAATTTCCGTTTGCCCATTAATCCGCTACGCAAAAATATAGTGCAACAAAGAAAGACGTCGTTAACATGGATAACGTAGTTTTTTACGTACAAAATTGGAATAATAAGGATGAACCATTAAGTTTTAGGAAATAATGTATTTATAAACTCCGGCAGCTCACTTGCAAACTTTGGTCCTTCGTACCTTATTCTGTTTGTGAATGAGCTGCCGGAGTTTACCTAAAAATGAGTGTTTGATTATTTCATAGTTTACGAATATATATCATGTTTGTGTTGTTAAATAATTCATTTTTGTATTTTTGTATTTTCATAGATCAGTCGAATAAAAAATACACTGACCACATCCTTAACTTAAAATCACAACAATGGTAGAATTTGTTAATCTGAGCAAAGAAAGCAGAAATGTAACATCTTTCCCTTGTAGCTTTATCACTTAGCATACCTGTTGCAACGATTTTAAAATCAAAACTACAACCACCTTTCAAATAATTAATTTTCAAAATTGTTGATGTTTTCAAAAGTGGTTGGTGCAAACTTCTATACTTACCATTTTCATGGCCGGTCATCGGAGCCTTAGCTTCTGCAAACAAATTCCGTTTATAAACAAACGCATCACACAATAGGGACAAGTAAAAAATTGAAAATTTCTT
The DNA here is from genome assembly GCA_002080025.1 of Modiolus philippinarum. Taxonomy (NCBI): domain Eukaryota; kingdom Metazoa; phylum Mollusca; class Bivalvia; order Mytilida; family Modiolidae; genus Modiolus; species Modiolus philippinarum. The sequence goes on along the minus strand of MJUU01038673.1, from coordinate 9,069 downwards.
CGATGTTTTCTTAATATTGTAAAATCGAATAATGTTTCATGATTTAATTTCTGTATAGTTTATTCTAACAGTGAAGGTATAATTTTCGCAACATCAATCGTTCCACGAAAAATCAGGCAAAAAAATGTGACACTGTTTCATTCTGAAGTTGTTTTTGACAAGGATACAAGTTGATTCACATGATTTGAATCGAAGAAGAAATAGATTCATAAAGTGTCAATATTATCGTTATCCTATGTGAGGAGATTATGTTCTGATTGAGAAGAACTATCCCCTATAACAGTTTAAAAATCCATCAACATTTTTGAAATCCCATGAAAAGGTGAAATATGCTCTCTATTAATTTCAGTTATGGTGTACTTATTGTTGAGAGAATTTCTCATATAGATGCACTATCACACTTTCAAATTTTGACATTTTATTTTTTGTAATTTCAAATGTGATCTGACCACCTGTTTATATTGCCCACATCTCCCTGATTTAAAATGCCAAGTTACTTACAATCGATTTGATGAGTGCCCTGTGTTTCTCTATATGTTGTGATTGTCCACCAGCTAGGAACACTGGTGCTTTTGTCGGGCAACTGAAGACAGATATTGTAAGAACACTTTGCCAGTAAGGCAGTTTAATTAATGTTTTTTGACAATACGGCATCCATTGGCAGAATAAACATGGATGTGGCGTTCCACGACACCTAGCAATTAATTCCGATCAATCCGGTGCTAGGGTCCGTCTTGAACTTGCTTTGAAGTATGAGCAAAACCCATTGTTGAAGGCCTCATGGTGACTTCAGGATGAAGAACAACAATAAAAGCGTTACCCCATTGTTTGGTTTTACCATGTATTTGTAGAGACTTTGTCTTATTTGCATTTACCCCATACCATTTCTTTGATTAATATATGACACAATAAACGTGACTATATTTACAAATGAATATGACACATAGAATGAATTCTAAATGCTGAAAACAATTATTTGTTTTATATTTATCTTGTCGTATCATTTGTGCTTCTGTGTCGCATTGTTTTGAGATTTATGATTCTCTAATTTCTATCCAGTTTTCACATTTCCTGAAAGGTCTCCTATCTAGAAAGGAGAACAAGTTTCGTGAAATTTTCCACCAAATTTATTCGGAACACAATCCTCGGTGTATTTCATCCAGTCATTAGAGAAACAGTTTCCAAAACTTATGAAATTTCTCACATCTCGTTAAATAAATTTTGAAATGTTTAAGAGCTCGGCAAGCCTCGCTTTCGAACATTTGCAAAATTCATTTAACTCGATGTGAGAAATTTCTTAATCAACTAGTTCTCGTTATGGAAACTATAGTTCTATATTTCCCCTTTCCTCCCCTTTTGCTTCGTTATCGTTTGTTGATGCATCCACTGTGGTTAGTAATATTTATTATTTGCAATTTATCATACTCAATGTTAAACAAGTGATGACCCTAAAGGATGTCTCGCCTGTCCCTGCTGGACTCTAAATTGATGTAAAATCTAAGTGAACTAATCAGAAAAGTGAACATGCTCACTAGACTGTGAAATTGAGGTCAAGGACAAAAGTCACCTGCCAGACTGACATGTACTACCCAAGACCAACCTACATACCAAATATTATCAACCTGCCACTTCTAGTTATTGAGAAATGGACTTAAGCAGAAAAACTTAATGTGGCCACTAGACCGCGAAATTGAGGTCAAGGACAAAAGTCACCTGCCAGACTGACATGTAC